>JAQZBX010035216.1:0-24673 GCA_029593785.1 Cabassous unicinctus
GGAAACGAACCCGGGGCCTCTCATATGGTAAACGGGTGCTCTATCCATTGCGCCACACCCGCTTCCTGCCGTGAGGTTGCTGCATCAGCCCACCGCACCGCTCAGGCCGGCGTGCCCTCACAAGGAGGCCTCGGGACGCGAACCCGGGCCTCCCATATGGTAAACGGGGGCTCTATCCACTGAGCCACACCCGCTTCCCTATGCTATCTTTTATAATGTGTCTGTGGCCTCCCTACTTCTGCAATTCCCTTTGAAGCCTAGAGTGACCTAAAGTTTGCCCATGTATTCCTTGATAGAATTACATTTTAGGAATTACCATAATTTTCTGTAGTTTTATAATCACCAACAATAGCATGGCAGGTGTCACTCATTTATGATCCTCCCAGGTTAACAATCTTCAAGTGGTTTTTGGTTGCTTAACGAATCAAGTGAAAACTCAGCCTGGGATTTAATGTTATACTGATTTTTCGGAATCATGTTCTCCCACTTCACCCAAGGCAATTGTGCCCTTTCATTAAAGCCAGTAAATCATATGCCACTTTCTTCATAAAACCTTTCTCAGCCCCTCATCTACAAATTATTTCTTCCTTCTTTGAGCCTGCAAAATATTATCCGTACTTATCTTACAGCAGATACCACATTTTGTCAAGCCAAGGGTCTAATCTAAAATATTATATGCAGCTTTGTTATTGAGCATCTTAGGACTACAATAAAATCAGTATCAGACCTGACTTCTTAATTAGTTTTCCCATGAGTCACTCCAAAATATAATTATCACTAGTAACGAAGGCAAGAAATCCTAACACTATATTCCTGGAACCCAGTCAGCGTCAGAGTCTCTAGCAGAAATATATTTACTCAATTGCTTTTACGAGTTCCTGTAAAATATCAGAAAACTCATTATGGTCTCATTGACATTTATGAAGTTTGATATCAGGCATGGTAGAGATGCTTTTATACCTAACATTCCCTTTCTTTTTTAAAAAAAAAAAATTACAACCAATAGTATAGCCATTATCTTCAGGTTCTCCCAATTTGGAGAGGAAAAAAATCAATAATACAAACATTTTGATAGTCAACAGCTGAATAAAAAACCTATATAAAATCAATAGACTTTTAATAAGCTATTCTATCAATATGTATTAAAGAAGACATAGGCTTATATTTCTCCTCACAAATCAGCCTATTTTGTGGTCACAAACAGGCTGGTAGTTATCAGACCTAAGAGTTACAAGTGAAATATTTAAGTTGGATGACTTAATCCTATGCCCCACTAAAGAATCTAGAGTTTTTCAAGGTCTAGTAAATAAAATTAGAGTTAACCAATTCCTATTTGAGTCAGTCAGAAGTATTCATAATCCAGAAGGAGGACAAACCTACCAATTTTTTAATGGGAATAATGAGCCCATTTTCTTGGTGAGGATGTGACACCCTGCAGCAAGTATATGAATCTATTTTGGCCATCCAAAGTTGGTTTTTAGCAACTCACAGTCGCATCCTACCTACCCTTTTTTGTTGTTGTTGTTATTGTTTATCTGAATGAAACCAACTAGATTGTCTACTTCAGATGGTCTTATGTGCTGGGACTGAACCTTCAGTAATTCTGGCTAGCAATATTGTTATCTGTTAATGTTGTGTCTTCACCTGTTCACTTAAAATAGCACTTTCAGTTTTAGTAATTGGAAAAATATACAAGCAGTTTAAATTGTGAGATGAACTACATTGCTTCAGTCTCAAATATCTTAACAAAACTCCTGATATCCTTGGAGAAGACAAGGAAATGGAAAAGTTAGAGTGCATGTGGATGTGTGGAAATCCACTTAGTGTGCTGTCTTAGTAGAATAAAATACCAGTTGTCTCCTGTAACTGCTACTAGTGGTGATACACATGATGAGCTCATCATGGTGGCAAACAAGCCCACTGTAACCAATCCCAGTAAAGTACATATTTTTGGCCATCTTAAAATAAATATAATCTCATGAGCATCAGCTATATGTATAGTTATAGGAAGTTTCTTTGTGATTTCTTCTGTTGATTCTGAAAATCCATTTTCTTTTGTTACAAAACCTAAGAAACAGGAAAATGTTTTCCTCTAGAGAAGAGAGCAGAACAAACTCAAATACTGTAGCAAAATGGAATAAATGAACAGATTTCTCAGAAGAGCAACAAACTGTTAGAAAACATGACCCCTGTTCTTTGGAAATGATCATTTAATTTCTAGACCCCTGTATTAGTAAGCCAAAGGGGTACTGATGCAAAATACCAAAAATCTGTTGGCTTTTATAAAGGATATTTATTTGGGGTAGAAGCTTACAGTTACCAGGCCATAAAGCATAGGCTACTTTCCTCACTAAAGTCTGTTGCCATGTGTTGGAGCAAGATGGCTGCCGACATCTGCAAGGGTTCAGGCTTCCTCTTCCTCTTAAGATTTTGTGGTCCCAGCTTCTTCCAAGATCAGCTGTAGTCTGGGTAAGTCTTGTTTCTCTCCCAGGGCTCGTTCCTCTCTGGCTCAGCTGCTCTGTTGTCTCCACAAGGTCAGCTGTAAACTCTCAGGCTCTCTTGCTTCCCGGGGCCTCTGCCTTATCTATGGAGCCATCTCTATTCCTCTGTGTTCTTCTCCTACGTGTTTACTTCTGGGGCTCCAGCTCAAAACTCCAACCTCCCTTCTCTGCTGTGCACCAAGGGGGCGGGGACTGAACATCCTACTGATGTAGCCCAATCAAAGCCTTAATCATTATTTAATCAAGTAAAAGTGAAACCTCTGAATCCAATGTAATCTAATATGCCCAGAGGAAAAGACCAGTTCATAAACATAATCCAATATCTATTTCTGGAATTCATAAATAATGCCAAACTGCTACAACCCCTTTGGAAAAGAATTCACATTTTTTGTTTATTTTTACTGTGATTTCTACTGAGTCGTCTTCAAGTATCAAAGTGTGCAAACTGTGTGATCTAATATTTAAAATTCATAGTTTGAAAGTATAGGAATATATTGTCAATAAGTATCTGTTACTTAGATCATTTTTGGTCTCTAATGCAAAATTCTTATATAACGTATAATTGTATTTCATTAAAGTTTCTCAGTTTTCTCAAGCCTTGATTAAATTCTGTATTTTATAACCTTTTATAGTTAATCTTAATAATTGATTAATAAAATATACAAATTCAGCTTTTCAAAAGCCCAATTATCTTTACGTTAAAAGTTTTCCTTTAAAGATAAAGATTCATGATGATATATGTGTCATAGCAAAAAGCATATCTGAATCCCCAAAGTGGTTGCAATATCAAGAGAATATGCATTGTATGTTTTATTGTAATATCATGCCATGTATTAGAGTGCTATGTGATCCATTGCTTGTGCTGACAATAGAAATAGAGATGTAAATCTATGCCCTTGAACAGTAATGCTGAAAGATGGAACCAATCTGCTCAAAAGAAAAAAGAAATCTCCAATTACATCTGTTTGACTTGTTTTTCCTGCATGGAACTTCATGTGTCAGGTAGTCATAACTCCTATTGCCATTTTCCTTCAGATTAGCAGTGGGAAAATAATTTGCCACACACTTGCCAACTGAGGGGAGGGTTCCAGCTCATTGGAATTTGCTTACAGTAAATGTTTGTGGGACTAAGAGTGAGCTGGACATAGACAGGCCAGCAAGCTCCCAGCTGTCAGTCCCACTGACCTCAACCTACCATGAGTAACACCAGTCTTGTCAATTCTGGGAACTAGAGATTGCCGTATGCATGTGGGCCCCCTCCCAGCTGGCAGAGCCAGTGCTGGCACTGCTCCCAGGAAGGACAGAGCTGAGTCAGGGCAAGTGACGATTGTGCTCAGCTGGGAAAGGGATCTGACCCAGGAAAGATCAGAACCCAGTGTCTGGGCAGCCTTCTGTCTCTCTGTTAAAGAGATTGATGGAAAAAGTTCACTTGCCATTTAAAAGCTCTTTTTAAATACCAATTGCTCATTCATTAATCCACCATCCCCACTCCCCTCACTCCCACCAACTATTTTCAAACGCACTTGCCAAATGAGTGTGGGAAATAAAGTCTCCTCCCTTTACAGCTGCCAGGTTGAGAATTTAATTTAGAACTGCTGGTGGGAGATGAGGTTGGTTTTGTAGCTCCTCATTACTTTGTTTTTACTGATGATTTCTGCTTTTATTTTTTATTGTTTCCTTCCTTCTAATTTATATAGGTTGCTATGTCCTCACCCTACTTTATAAGTTGACTGTTTAGCTGATTTTTCAAACTTTTGTTTTTTCAAACAAATGCCTTTGAGACTATAAATTTACCTTAACATACTGCATTGGGTGCATCTTACACATTTTTTAATGTAATGCTTTCATGGTAGTTCAGTTCTAAATATTTCCTTTTCTTCTTTGGACATGAGTCATTTATGAATGCAGTTTGGGATTTTCTAAATATGCATTTTATTTGTGGTTAGAGAATATGTTTAAATTTATTGAAACAATAACATGTGCTTGGTTAGTTTTTGTAAACATTTTCATGTAGCACAAACTTATGAATATTCTCTATTTAAATGGTGTAAAAGATAGCTCTGTCTATCTTATCTAGAGAGAGAGAATTAGGCATCCTTGCTAATTTTGTTGTTCAAACCTTCTAAAAGCCTTATTAAAGAATTTGTGCTTTGTCTTTCAGTTTCTGATGGGAATAAATGAACATCTCATGCAAATGGTGAGAGTTTTGTTATTTTCTTCTAATAATATTATCAGGTTTGGTTTTAGATATTTTAAAACTAATTGGTTAGGGTTAACAAGTTCATGATGATTATATCTCTTGGTGGGTGTTCCTTTTAATTTATGTAGTATCCCTCTTTGTCCTTATTAATATATTTGTATAAATTGTATTTGGCCTTATATGACTATTACTATGCACATTTTCTTTAGGTTAGCATTTTCATACTTTACCTTCTTCATCCATTTGCTTTAAACCTTTCAGTGTTTAAATACAGAAAAAATAAACAGATATAACAAGTATCTGTTTATTTTTTATGTAATCTCATAATCTTTTTCCAAAGACTAATTCAATTCACATTTATTATAATTATGAAATTTAAAACCATAGTCATCATCTTATTTTTTTTTGGTGTGTCATACTATAAATATTTCTAGCACAGTCTATAATTATTCAGTATTTTTGTATCCCTTTTAGACTTTTAGACATGACACAGACCTTAACATATTTAACTGCCTTTTGCTACTCTTGTAATACTACCTCTTCTAATGTTAATAATGATAGCCAACACTTCTGTAGCCCTTACTATCTGCCAGGCACTGTGTTGCGTGCTTTATGAACGCCACCTCGGTTACTCCTCCCAGTGCCCTGGGAGGTGGATACTATCTTCATTCTGTTTTAAAGACAGAAAAAGTGATGCAAAAGGCCAAGTGACCTGCCCACAGGAACATACCTGGTAAGTGGTGGACCAAAATATGGAGTGAAAAACTTTAAGCCTTTCTGGGGGAAATGCAGACTCACATAATTTTAATAGTTGGAGTAGAATAAGATTGCTTAAATAAGAAAGAAAACAGACAAACCCATCAATAAATGAGATGACTTGACAATTTAAAATTTCTGTCATAATATATCTGTATCATATTATACATATTAAATATACATAATATCTGTATTTTTTTCATATTTAATAATTTCAAATAGGAACAAAGTATTTATTATACACTGATTCATAATTCCAGTGTTCTTTAAATACTTTAATTTAGGTAAACAATTCTTTAATAAATAATACTCCAATGTTTTCTATAAGCTTAAATACAGTAAAGAACTGTTTCAGTGCAATTGAATCAACCGAATGGCATTTTATCATCTGGGGTTCTGGAGGATTTCCTCCCATAGAAATTAACTAAACATTTTAAAACAGCATAGGATTGTCTACCCTCTTAGTCATTCAAGTGGGCATTTTTCAAAGCCTGCCACCTAGCTCCAAGTTAAAAAAATAAACACTCCCATACAATCCTACAAATGCATCCTCCATGATTTAATTCCCTAAAAAGTCATTGTCCAAGAGTTATTATTGTCCAGTTTTTCTGTGAGATCCAAATATATAACTTGTTAGGTAGTTTTACTGTTTTAACTCTCCAGTCCATTAGCATTACATTAACCTAAAGTTTCATGGTAATATGGGTTATCTACTTTTTCTTACTAGAGGAAGGAAAAATATTGCTATTATGCTTCATCATCACAGTCATGGTTGTACTATAAAACCATCCAATACCTATTACATATCCATGTCCATATATATGTTATATGTATATTACACTGTACAGCTTATCAGTCAACAGAGCCCTCAGTTGGGGAAAGAGCCTTGCCTTCCCCATTTTAACCCATATTCCTAAAGAAAAAAGTGACCCTAGGAAGAATATCTAATGTGGCTGATGAGTGATTAAAGTACTGACAATAGCCTGTGTTAGAAATATTGACACCTGGTTCATTGGATAATGATAAGCAAGTCTATTGGCTCTGTAAGATCTGAGAGTTGATTCTTATAACCAGTCTCTCAACTATTGACCATCCTGTAATATTGGTGTTGCACAGTCTTACAGGCTGACTGCCCTTGTACTCTTGGTAATAATAAATAGATAATAGGTTCTGGATTTTTAGATATGTGGGCTAAATAATACCATCTAATGCTTTCTTACCTCCATATTTTAAAACAAAGAGGAAAATAATGTCAATGTTTCATATAAGTAAATCGTCTAGGAACTTGAAGTTTGTGAGCAGATTATGGAAACACCACATCATGGCATGATATATCCAGCCCTTCTGATAGAATTTTTTCTCATTGGCTGTGAGGTTTGGATACCCGTTGGATGGTAGGAGAAGCTCACAAGGACACTCATAGCTCAAACTCAAATGAATCGATTTTTAATCTCCAAGCCATAATTTGTTTTCCAAGATTAACCATAGTTTGTACTGCACTAAAACTCTCCTTTTCCAAGTTGGTGAAATCACCTTCAGTTCAAATCGTACAGAATGTGTCTCCACACAAAAAAACATATTTTTAAACCACTCTGTTTGCCCAATAACAGATGCCAATTGGTGCAATGGAATCTGGAAGTGCATGCCAGCAGCAGACGGGAATGTGAATCTGGCCTTTATGCAATCTCCAGATTGTGTCATTTGTGTTTGAATATTTGCGTATGTGTAGCAGTCAGCCAGCATTCTCTCTGCTGTGACTTCTGAAGAAAATGTCAGACTTGTGGCTGTGGTGTGGTATAGAATACTGCTGTAAGCTTGAGGGACACTCAAGGAGACATATTGTCTGTGCTTTAATTGGATTTTTTTGGAAGCTGGAGGTTGACTAGCTATGACAAAAAGTTCTTAAGATACCATTTGGAGCTAGTCATTATTTCTGCCAATCATTCACTCCCTTCTGAGTAAGATAAACATCCAGACACTGAATCATGAGGTCTGGAGTTGGAAAGGACCTCAGATGTCACCTAGTGTGATCTCTCACTAATTGGAGGAATTACTTTTATAGCTTCCCTCACAGAAAGTCTGAAAGTAAGACCATCTTTCCTAATCTCTTTCTCTCTTGTCTCTATTTCTGTCTACTCTTTCTTTCTTTCCTTCTTTCCTTCTTTCTTTATCTCTCTCCCTCTCTCTCTCTCTCACACACACACACCCACACCCACACATGCACTCACTCACCTACACTCTAACACACATACATTTTCCCCCCTCTCTAACCTGGTTCACTTATTGCCTCTACTTTAACCAGCTTAAATAATAAAGATAATGTTTTATCCTCCTCATTTTCTTTTGCACAATAGTGCTTCAAATATCATGGCATTTGGATTTACTTTCTTCAAGCTAAATAAACAAGCCATTTTAGCTTGTTTTCCATGCCTTCACCATCTTGGTCAGTCTTCTCTGGATATACTCTAGTGGGAAGGAAAACTTTCTTTAGTTGATGTTACTTCAAGATATATAAATATTTAGATAAAAATTATGCTGGTATCAAAAGTGACTATAAATTTTGAATATTCTATTAAAAACAAGATTAGATGCAACACATATTTGGCCATGTCTTAACAACAATTCAGTTCCTCCTCCTGGATCCCAAGATGCATTAAGCACTCTCTTGTTTGAAGCACTGGTTGTTCCTGATAAAGTTATACCTTCTCTGTCTTAAATATAGGATCTGCATGTGATGATACAGATGACCAAGCTGGGTCAGACAAGCTCATCATTACTAGTGTTGAGACCATCAATAGTGTTAGACCTTTCCACTGGGTGTTGCAGAAGACAAATTTTCTCGCCTTTAAAAGACTTACTGCATAATCTGGGAGGAAGTTGAAGATGTAAGCAGAGAACAAAAATATAATGAAGCAAAATTGAATGCTGGGGGATGGATGTGGCTCAAATGGCTGAGCATCCGTCTGCCATATGGAGGCACCTGGGTTCGATCCCTGGGACCTCCCGGTAAAAAAAAAAAAAAAAATTGCATGCTGTGCAATGCTTATTATTGCACTTATCTCAAATGTTTTGCATTTTTTTCAGAATGTCAGAATGAATTTCAGAAATATTTCTGGCATTCTAGTCTATTGATATGATTTTGTATGGATGGGAAAATTTGACAAAACACAAACTTCCAGACAGGGATAGTTTAGCCCTTTAAGCATGAGATTCTTAAAATTAAACCATTTCGGGAATAGCTCCTAAAGCATACTTCACACCTGGCTTCTAAGTATATGGACTGAGCATAGCTTAACCTTTCATCGACTCGTCGTCGGCACTGTGAGCCTCAGTCCTTGTCTTGGGCGATAATAGAGCAATGGAGGGAGCTGAAGCCGTTTCCCTTACAGTTGGGGCTTACGTTCCTCAGGGGTTCAGCTTTTGGCTTTCTCTTGTGACCTCAAGTTCATTGATTCAGGACAGTTTAATGTCGTGCATTATTCGCAGCCCCCTCCTCTAAACTGTGGTGGGACTGTGCTGCAACTTGGAGCAAGGTTCACAGAGCTCGGCATAGCCAAGAGCTGGTCCTTGGTCAAGAGAGGAGTGACTGGAGTTAGCCCTTAGTAAATCTCCCTGAAATGTTACATCACGTTAAAACTAACACCAAGGCGCTCTAGATTCAGAGGAAGATACCAGGTAGGGCAAAAGCACTTGGAAAGAGCAACATGAAGCCTGAGAGATGCCAAGGGGCTGGCTTGCTGTTTCTACTCTGCAGCCCCAGCCCCAGCAGCTGTAGTCCACACGTCCGCAGTGGAGCCCTGCCAGCCGCACGGCACGGCTATTTCCCTTTCCTTCCCCATAATTCTGCTCCTGAGAAGACGTTGGCTCTTCACTCTGGGCTCCTGCTGCCTGAGTGATTGACTCGTGAACCGCAAGACAAAAGATGCATTATGATCATTGAAACAGAAAATGCCTTAGGAGTTGAAAAAACCATCCTGTGGGAAAGTAGTGATTTTTTAAAGATTCATGCCTTGTTTGTTTTAAAAGAAAAATATAAGATAGAAGTTAGAATATCAAATGTGACCATCTATAGCATCCATTTCAACATGTATTCATTAAGAGTCTACTCTAAGCCTGGTACTGGGGACACAGATTAGCGAACAATAGTTTCTGCCCCTGAGGAGCTACAAAGAGGTAAACCAACAGCTACAGTTCAGCATGGTAAGTGCTACCAGAGGCATGGAAACGGAGCTAGGACAGCACAGAGAGCAAAATAATCAAATGGAGAAAGTGCTAAGTAAGGTTAACTTACTTAAGGGAGGGAATGGAGCTTAGAGAAAGAAGATGCAGAACAGTGGCAGAGAGACTGAAGGCCAATTTGACAAAAGGGACAAATGAGCAAAGTACAGTGGAATCCATACACCACAAACACGATGAGTGCATAAGGCTTTTGGGATGGGGCTTAGAGGCTGATTGACAAGGGAGGGAGGCCGGGGTTAAATTGAACGCCATGAAACGGAATTTGGGGGGCCATTAAGTATTTTAAACTAGGAGAATGACAATGTAATTTTTATTTTTTTTAATTAAAAAAAAAAAAAAAAGGGTGTGGAAAATGGCCTGAAATGGAAGAAGCTTGAATTGAGGAGACCAGTTAGTTGAAATAGTTCAAGCCCGGGAGTTAGAAGTCATGATCTGTCGGGGGCGTCAGGAGCACAGAGGTGGGGATGGAATCCTGAGGTAGAAGTGGCAAGATTTGGCTCAGAAGTGAAGCCAGATCTCAGGATAACTGCTAGGCTCCTAGCTGGTGAGACCCTGTGGGCGATATACAAGTCTGAGAAGGAAAATGCTGAGTTGGGTGTGGTGGGCAAGGTACTTAGAGATGCCTGTGGGCCACGTGGGCTGCCAAGTGTAAATGTGGTCTTGTGGTGGGAGTCAGGGACTGTCCCCAGGACCAGGAAGGACAAGGAAGGGCATGGCCAAGGCAGAGCCTTCACCTCACGGTGTCTCTGGGGAGCGGGCGGCCCTGCGTGGCAGCAGCAGAGACACACTTCCCACTGCCCCGGGTGCTGAGGACTGGCTGATGGTTT
The DNA here is from genome assembly GCA_029593785.1 of Cabassous unicinctus. Lineage (NCBI taxonomy): Eukaryota > Metazoa > Chordata > Mammalia > Cingulata > Chlamyphoridae > Cabassous > Cabassous unicinctus. The sequence goes on from JAQZBX010035216.1 coordinate 10,524, forward strand.
TGGCTCCTGTTATTCGCCCTTGAACTTCAGTGACCTACTTTCTCTGGTATAGCTTGTTTTTTCACGTTTTAAAATCTTCATTAAAAAAAAAAATCTCTATTTACTGAAAGGAATAAAAAACAGTTTTCTTACCATTCTCCCTTTGGCTTGGGCGTTTGGTTTGAAAGCCCCATCTAGCTCTGAGTGGCCACAAGCCGAGCTGGTCACCCCTTCTCAGGAGGACCAGCAACATCATCCCGGAACCTGCTCTCGGGTGGGCTGGGTTTTCCTGCATCACCAGGATCGTCTCAGGATGCAGGTGTGAGCCTGGAGAAGCTCCGGCATGGGGCCCCTGCCCACGCCTCCACCAGCCCCCCGACACCCTGCCGCGTTTTCCCGCTCAGGTGCAGCACCCACAGCCGCGGGAATCCCTCACCGCCTTTTTGTTGTTTTGTTGCCGTGTGAAGCACCTCCGCGTCCCCTTCTTGAGGCAGGGTATTAACTTTCGCAAAATGAAAATGCCAGAACCGTGACAGGCAAGTGTGCGTATGTTTAAGAGAAGCGGCCACAGATGTGAGAGGGAAGTTAGCAGTCTAGGCACGGCGGGGAGAGGTTTCTTCTGGAGTTCATTCATAGGAGGTAATGCCTGGGAAAATGACAAAGAAAACCGTTTCTGACCATTAGTGAGCAATCACTCTGTCATATTACTGAGGTAATTCAGATAGGTGTCGGTCTCGCTGTCTCCCAGGGAGATGGCCGCTGACGTCTTCGATAATGGCAGACCCACTTTAAGGCTGCTTTTGACAAATGTACGTTTTCCTCAGGCAGATGTAGGAGAGTCGTGTCTGTGCCTGCCTGTTGGGTGTAGTAATAGCTCTGTGGAGAAGTTTGTGAAAAAAATCTGTCAGTTCCCTCTGTTTGGTGCCTGGGGACACACTCCAAAACGCCCGCGAAGGCTTTCTGGTGACTGGGGAAAGCAGTGTTTGGAAACAAAAAGTATTTAATAAATGAATGCTGAGTGTACCATATTTTTGTTCAATTGACTTCTATTATTTTAGCAGCTGCTAATTATGCACTGTTGATATTTGGAGGCCAGCAACAGATTTCTCTGTTCCATCTGGGTAATCTGGCTTTTTGAGAACAGACTCCCCCCCCACCCTACCTTTAGTGGGGTTTTGGCTGCTCTTTTTTGAGGGCAATGAGAATCCAGACAAAATGAATAGGCGAGCAGCAGGTTTCAAAGGAGAAGACAAAATTGACCTTGTGTCGTTTGTAAAACATTATGTTTTATCTTTGATATCATACCATTCATGACAGCCAGTGCCAAGGGCAAAATATTGGCGCTACTCTGCCCCCCTTCCAAGCAAACAACAGACGTGCACATTCTGAGAATATTTTATCCAGAGGAAACATTGGGCAAAAATGGCCACGGCATATATTTGATCTATTCAGCAATTCCAGGAACGTCGTCAGGCATGAAACCCAGCGTTCGTAGCCGAACGGAGCAGGGTAGGGCCGAGAAGCCGAGGGTCTCAGCTTTGAAGCCAGAAACTGGGGGCTCAAAGAAAGCTCCTGCAACTCACTAGCTGAGTGAATGGGAAAGTGGTCCAAGTATTCTACAATGTGGCTACCTCGTATGTCAAAATAGGTAAAAAGAGCATCAGATCTTTAGGATTATTGAGAATGACCTAAGGTAATGTGTATAAAGCTCTAATCATGAGGAGGAGGAGACCTGTGATTAAAAAGATGCAAAACCCACCTTGAAATAAATAAAGGTTGTGATGCATTGTCTTTGGGGATTGCAGGCAGGTACCTGAGCAATAAAGGAAATTCCATTTGTTGGCTTTCCTCCTCTGTATCAAATATTCTGCATTATACTTTACCTGGCACATGCAGCACATGCATTTGTTCCACATGCATTATGGGTGTTTATTTTTTATTTTAATGTGGCTAATTAATTGAATGGCTTGCTAGGGTGAGTGGCTGCCTGGCTGCAGGGCAGCCGTGCCTGGGCCAGCTCGTGGAGGTTGCTGCTGGCAGAACAGCTGGCACCAGCTGTGTATTTAGGAGGTCCAGCCCATCACAGACGCTCCAAGGGACTCCCGAATCCCTACTCTTAAAAATCCCTCTTAGAAACTATAGACAAAATAAAACGGAGGGCTCTCGTAGTCCTGCATGCTGTAAGTGGTGGTTCATTTACGCAGAGGGAAGATATTGTAAAATCTCTAGTCACATCACTCTGTTTAGGCATGATAGCTAATGATATATTTTGAGGATTTCATACATGTTCTTGAAATTTGATTCTTTTTAATCTCGAAACACATTTTCTGCTGGTTGAAGTTCAATGAGCTAAAGATTTTTACCTTTAAAACATCGAATATCAAATTGTTCAAACCTGGTGGCACATTAGAATCACCTGGAAATTTTTTTTATTTGTTCTAGTTCTTCGTGTTTTGTGTGTTTTGTTTTTAAATAGTGATTCCTGGGCCCTTTCCATCAGAGTCCATGAGGCGTGGAAGGTGAAAGTTCTCAGGGGATTATAATTCACTATGAGGGCTGAGAACCAGGGATATAATGAATTCTGAGTTTCAGTTTCATTAGGGCCAGAAGTCAATTTTTATGAAAAAAAATAATAATAAAATGAACAAATATTTGTGTACACATTCTGTGATAGCTGAAAGGAGCTGAGGACCAGCTCCTATCCTCTCAGCTGATACCTGGTGCAGAAGGGCGAGGGGCAGAGAACACTCTGATTCAGGCAACGGAAAATGAGCTAGCATTATCCATCCAACGCCCCCTGGAAAGTTCTGGTTCCTTCTTAGCTCAGAACAGTTGAGTGGGAGGAATACGTGGAAACAGGTCACCCGCCGTGTGGCTCAAGCTCCAAGTACCGGTGAGCAGCGGGTGGCTTCTGCTGTTGCCCTGGGTGCGTGCGGATGGTCAAGTGAGCCTGAAACGTAGCAGTTCACGCGTGTCAATGGCGGAGGCGCTTGGTCTGTGGGAGGAGGTAACTGGGCCACCTCTTCTGTTCGGGGAGTGGCATCGGAATGCTTTTCCAGTTCTGGGGGAATTGTGAAGTGTGGGTAAGCTTGCCTTTGGTGTGGTCCCCGTTCGCCTCTCCAAAGCCCCAGCCCCTTTAGCAACTGCTCACCTTTAATGGTGCCAGGGTGGGGCCCCGTTGTGCTGGGCCTGGGCCCTATTAAGATGTAAATCCTGAAGGGGTCCCTCTCCTGCCCCCTCCCCGCCCCTCCTCGGGGCAGTCTTGACTGAAGTCCGCTTCCCCAGCCCCATCTCTTAGGGCAGGGACACATTCCATCCAGTGCCCCCTTAGGAAAGCCAGCGTCGCTTCCCACTCTCTCCACTCGGTCGCCCTGTTCTCTGCCTTCCTCGCTGTTTCCACTCCACACACGGAATCACGGCTGTTAGTTTACGGGCTTGTTTGCCTTGCTCGTCTGTCAGCTCCTCGGGGGCAGAAACTCTCCTTCACCACCTGCGTCCCGTACCTGGCCTGTAACAGACCCCCACGGCTGCAGGTGCACACTTCCTGCAGGGGGCCGCCCCGCTTTGTCTCACCACTGGGCCGTAACACCCCTTCCAGGGAGCCATCCCCAGACAAGCCACCCTCCGTCTCCAAAGCCGAGCCTGTGCCTTCCTGCTTCCCTTTCGTACCTCAGCCCATCGCATGGGCCCTGGGCACTGACACCCCGCAAGGATGACTCAGACCACAGTGGCAAGGTCGCGGAGTCTGAGTGATAGGAAAAGAGGTGCCTGGACGGCCGCGCCCTGGCTGGCGATGTCCCCAGCTTCAAAGTCTGGAGAATGAGGCACTCAGGAGAAAAGACACTCGAGTCCTCATATTCACTGTAGGAGGGAACCTCGCTGACTCCTAACGCCACTGGCCTGATTCAGGGTACAGAAAGTGAGGCTCGAGAGCTGACGTGACCTCACGGCCACAGGAGGGCGGGCTGGAGCCGGCGCAGCTTCCCGGAGCTCTCTGTCCTGACGTCTTCCTGCGGAATCTGGGGAGCCCTCTTTCAGCAGGGACTGTGCTTTCAGGGCGCCAACCTCATTATCATGCACAGGTGGGGGGCAGCTCCCGGCTTGAGCCTGAGGCACGTTTGCTGCCGAGAAACAGACGCATCTGCGATGGCCCCGTGCAGGAGCAGCCAAGAATTTCACAAAATAACTCATCCTAAGGGAGGAGTGAATTAAGGCCTCATCAGAGGACTAATAAAATGTCTCATGTTCAAAGGAAAAATCAATTTGAGGTCAGTGAACATCTTTCAACACATACCTGAGTCTTAGGGAGGCAACTGTATTCACTGAAGAATTTATGCAGAAGCAGAAAGCAGGGACTTTACGTAGCAACAGAAATCAGAATCAGATACCCTGGATAGCACCAGCAGGGTGCAAGTCCACAGGCCACCAGCAGGGGCAGCAGTCTCCATCCCCTGCATCTTGGTGTTTGGGAATGTCACCACCAGGAGTTGTGCAGTGCACAACCTGTGCAGCCAAATGCAATGGCCCTGATCTGGAATATTAGATTCTATTCATTCTGGTAGACTGGGAGAGAGACAGAGAGGAAGGGATTCGGAACCAGGAAATCTGGGTTTGAGACTTGACTCACACTAATAACAGAGAAATCTTGTTATTTCAACTTTCTGAGCCAGTTTCCTCATCTGTGAATGGATGGACGTAAACCGTGGAGCTCTGACAAGCACCCGGGGGTCCCCAGCTGGGGCTGAGTCAGCCGCACCTCCTTCCGAATGCCTTCTGGTCCTGTCTGCCCCCAACGTGGAGAGAAGGGACTGGGCAGGAGGTGAGCACCAGGGAGCCAGGAGGCTAAGGCTGTGCCCAGCAGTGAAGAGCAGGCTTGTGCCCTGACCACAGGAGCTCACCAGCACGGCTGGCACCTTCCCTGCCTGCCCAGGCTCTGCCCTGGGTGCAGCGGTTCCTGGAAACGGAGGCCGCGGGGCCATCTCAGGGCCAGTGGCTCATCGCCCTTTGGAAAAATGAAAGACGTTCACAGAAACGTCTCGCAGGAGATGTTACCAGTTGGGTGTCGAATTGTGTCCTTCAAAAGGGGCCTGTGAACGTGAACTTTTTATGAAATTAGGGTCATTTCGGGTGGGATCAGTTAAGTTAAAAGGAGGCCATATGGCAGCAGGGTGGGTCCTTAATCCAAAATGACTGCAGTCCCTATAAGAGGAGAAAGAAAGTCACGGGCAGGGGACAGCCTGTGCCAACGGTGCCGAGAAGGAAGTGACGCTGCTACACACCGAGTAGCCAGCGGCGGCTGGGAGAGGCAGGGAGGACCCTCCCTACAGGTTTCCAGCGAGCCCGCCCAGCCCGCGCCTTGAGTTTGGACTCCTGCCCCCTAGACTGCGAGAGAACAACTTTCTTTTGTTTTAAGCGCCCAGTTTGAGATGCGGTTGTTACAGCAGCCCTAGAAGGCTAAGGCGAAAGGAGGAGACTATGTGAATCTTTTCAAATACGGAGGTTGAATTTCCAAATGCTTTTCATTGTCTAATAATTTCCCCCTTTTACTTGTTTATGAAAGGTGGTTTAATAAGATATTCCTTTACATTAAATGATCCTGGCATTCTGAGAGGAAATAGGTTATGGCCTCTTATTATTGAAATATACTGGTAGATAAGATGCATTAAAGTTTTACTTGGAAATGTTTGCATTTATATTGATTTGCATGATTGAACTTTCCTACTTTAATGCTGTCCACTTCAAATTTGTAATTCATTGTAATGATAGAATCATGAATGAAATATGCCTCTCTCTCTTTCCATGCTTAGATTGTCATGCATAGAAAAATAGTTCATTGTTCTTTGAAGTATCTAAAGAGTGCACTGGTAAAATTATATTCAGCCAAAGCCTTTTTGGAAATATTTTTGACAATGTTTTTAATTTCTTCCTTCACCGTTGGTCTATTCAAGCTCTCTTTTTCTTGAATTGATGTTGGTACTCTATATTTTATAGGCAATTTTCAACAATGATAGTTTGTTACAATCATAATTATATGCAGTCCTGCATAGAGCCTCAGGAATAGGACTTAGAAATCTATACATTTTTAAAATCCATAAGTGTATCTGATGTAATGAAACTATAGACTGATATTGGTGAACCATTGTACAAAACCACAATATCTCTTAGCTAAAGTAAACCAATAGATTAAACTCTGTCCCATTCACCTCCCCACCACTCCACCATCTACACCTCCATACCATACTAAAAATTAAACATCCCACTATGTTAATAAAATTCAGACAATGACTACCATTTACTGAGGACTTATTCTTGGCTTTGTAGAGTTTAAGTAACTTGTACAATGACGTGAAGCTAATAGATGGCAGAGTTGGGTTAAAATGCAGATTGAGTTGACTCTTATTGATGCTTTAAATCAGTATTCTTGGAAGCCTCCAATGCTTGTCTCTGCAGGGCAATGTCTAGCTGATAAAATGTCTAATCTTGTAAACGTAAAACATTACATCAATTGAACTAAATATTTTGTACTTGCTATTTAGACTTCTACAATATGAGGGTTTAGGAAACAGCAACTGCCAAATTAACATTTGCACATTACAAACAGGGTAGAAAAAAATGTATTTTTACCATCATTAAAATTGATGCATTCAAAAGATAATAATTTTAAATTTCTGATTCATCATCCGTCTCAAGATACATTTTTTTTTTAAGATTTATTTATTTTATTTATTTATCCCCCCCTTGCCGCTTGTGTTGCTGTGTCCATTCGCTGCGTGTCTTCTCTATGTCTGCTTATCTCCCCCTTGCTGTGAGGTCTTGCCGCATCAGCCCACGGCGCCGCGCGAGCCGGCCTGCCCTCACAAGGAGGCGCCGGGAAGCGAACCCGGGCCTCCCATATGGTAAACGGGGGCTCTATCCACTGAGCCACACCCGCTTCCCTCAAGATACTTTCTATACATCTAGTTGTATTTCAGTATAACTGGACTGTAATTTTTATATTTCCCGTGCCTTTTTTGCCTCTAATAATACAGATATTTGCATATTACTTATCTAAGCAAAATAATCTCTATTATGACTTCAATTGTCATAACCTGCCCATTAACTAACACTTTCTCCCTTCATCCCCTCAAATACTGTTTATCCCAATGGAAACGATTAGCCACAGGACTTACTGGATGGACTTTAACCTCATGATATACTTGTTTTACAGAAAACTCTGTCATAGAACAACTTACAAATGCATCTCCTGATGAACATCCTGCAAACTTTACCAATTGTATAAAACAAAAAAAAAACTAGTGATCATGAAGAATTAGACATTAACTATATTACATTAGAGGTCAACATTGTTTCCATGCCTGGAAAAGTGGTGTGGATTCTGCTGATGCCGCGTTTTGTTTACATTTCCCTAATCAGGGCATAGCTTATATATGCACCAAGGCTCTTGCAGATTTTCATTCTGAAAAGTCAACATCCAAGGGCATATTTTAAATTAATCAAACCTGTTTCTGAGAGATAAGCTAAATTAGTTCTTTAAAAGGAGAATGTGAAATGCAAACTTATGTATTCATCATTATATTTAGCTTCAAAAAATAGCCTTATATAACCCCAAAGTGGATTTAAATGATGACTAAACTCAACTTCAGTTTGACACTGATATAAAACCCCTTAAAGGAATATGCTGCCACAATTTTCTGCAGTCATAGCTTGCATTCAATATGTTTTAGACTGTCTTACACATTTGCCTTATCATTTAAATATGGAAATGGAATTAAGTCAAGTCAATAAATATTTATTAAGTACCCTTATGTACTATGAATTTAGAAAAGGAGTGTAAGACACAATCAATGTACCCACAGAGTAAACTGCCTTACTAGGGAGGAATAACTTAGACACATAGAAACAATCACAGCTAAATAAAAATTACATGCAAAAGATTCAAAATGTATGGTTTCCAAAAGTTATGAGATGCCCTTCTAATCTCTGCTCTCTGGTTTGATGACAGACCCAAGCCTGGCTCTCTTCCCCACTTAACTGCAGCCTACAGAAGTCTTAGATTGAGGCACATTTTTTTCACCAAATGGGAGATTAGCAGCTTCCCTCTGTTGGGGATAAAAGATTAGCACATAAGCCTTAGGCAACCTGTAAAAAAGGAGCTTCGAGAAAACCAGGAAGGTGTCTGCAGCCATTTCAACTGGCAGCAAATTCCCCTCTGCAAATTCCCTAAAATCTTTAAAATACCCATAGATGTCTTAACCAGCGGGAACGTGAGAATTTCTAGACTGTTCCTTCATTGAATGAAAATAATTTCACCTGGTAGTCCAAACCAAAGTACTTAGCACACACTGGATAGACTTCAACAATCCTTGCTTGCTTCATAAAAAATGGGTGGATGAGTGAATATGTGTCTTCTTTATAACAGTGTTAAAATACAAGGTTAATTAGCACAGTATGAGTTTGGTATGGTGCCTATTGGTTCTTCTAAATAAACAAAAGCCTGCATTTAAACAAAGCTATAAGACAAGTTATTCCCAATGTTTGCCTTTGGTAGATAGCACCACCATGCAGAAACAAATGGTTAAATAACAGAGCCATGACGTTGGAATATTGCTGTTTTCTTTTGGCTTCGGCATATAAGCATGGGGATTACAAATTTTCACAAATGTTATAAGGAAGATTCTTCTAAATGATGAAAACAACCCCCCTGACCTAAATGAGGAGGGGTTTGCTTCTGGCCTCCCTCCCCACTTCTCAACTGATGTTACCACTATTGAAGTTTTCATTCCCAGAGCTGCCATCTTTCATCCCTTGACTTTATGGTTGACAATTAAATAGATGTCCTCATAAAACAAACTGTTGGAATGCCACTAGGAGATTTTAATATCCTCCCTCTTGAACAGTAGTCACTGATGCAGGAGGCCACCTTGTAGCCCACAAAAGATGGAGGTGTCTCTCCAGGGTCTGAAACGAGAATAACTTTTGGTTTATCAAGTGCAGTTAAAAGATCAGTTGGTGGTTGCAGCTACATATAGATTCTCAGTGCCGTGAGCTGAGCATAAATAATTCCTCCCCGTACATGCAATATGTCAAAAGCTAATGTTTCTGAGGCTGTGTCTCAGCAGCCAGTGTGAGCTCCTGTGACATAATTGGAATGGCCCTCACAAGCAAGCCATCCAGTATCCATCAGCAAAAATTATAAGCAATTGCCCACCTGGAAGCCTGGATGTTCTGAAAGAACGTTGTTATGGGAATTATTTTCGTGGAGGTTGCTATGGTTTCTGAGCTGCACTTTTTCCTCTCTATAGTTGGATGATTTTAGTTAATCAATGGCAAGCTACAGTGTAATCATTTTCTCTTCAGAGAACAGAAGGAACAAGAATAAGCTGGAGTCTCTTGCACAATGTCACTGCTGACAGTTATTTTTTTTTACTACAAAAGAAAGACAATGTTCTAATTCTAAATACAGAGCAGAAAAAGAAGGTGGGGAGAAGATTGCAATCACTTTCCCGTCCAGGTGGAAAATGCAATGTGAAGGCTAGCTGTTTGAGAAGCACAGAGAAGCTATTTGCCCAAACAATCTTGCTAGGATATATTTTATTAGGCTGTCCATCCAGGAAGGTGTGTGAAAGAAATAGCTCCAGCCTACAGAGAATCTTGGTATTTTCTTATTACTTCTGCAAGGTGATGGGCATCAAGATTCCTTCTTAAAATTCCTTCTTAAAAACCTTAAAATTCTCTAGGCTTGAGAATTGTCAAGAAGCCATAGTGAGGGCTTGTTATTGCTCTGCTGAGGTCGATGGCTCTTTCAGGTTTCTGAAAAGTTCACGTGCATCCTCAAATACACAGAGTTACAAGTTCAAACAAAGCATGGGAAAGGATCCTACCGAGGGAAGTAGAGAAATGAGATTCAACACAAAACCACAAAAGAAGCTTAGGAGATCCTTCAAAAAGCCGAGTATTCAAGAATTGGCACCTGTCCCCAGAGCTGAGTGTGGCATCATTTAGGTATGCTACTCCTTAGATGGCTGGTTGTTGAGTAAATTACAAATTCCTGGCATTGAGGATCAACGAGCTACAACTGTGGCCATCCCCAGGCAGAATCCATTCCATCTCCTCTCGGTTCAGATGGTGGGAATAGCTCATGCAGAGCCAGATGGAACAGGGGTCTTCTTGGAAGAAGTTCAGGATTTCTGGATGTGGGAGGGGATGAGTGGTGGGAAATACAAAGAAGGAAGGCAAGGCTGATGTGTCGAGGAACTTTGTTTTTGTACCAAGAGCCCTCGAGTGATTGAGGAAACCATTCTAATTGTGAAAAGAGTAGAAACATAAAACTCAGTCAATCTTCTTTTTAGATTTTAAAAGAAAGAGTCAAGGGCAGAGTTCGTGAATTTGTATGGACAGTCACATCCCTCCCAACTGTTTTGATTTGAAGGCACGTGTTTAATTCGTTCTGCATTTTAGCTTATATTTGAAAAGGGGGCCTTTTTCACTTAGAAACGGCTCTCTCTGCAACAGGTCTGTGCTCCTTGCCAGTGAGTAGAGAATTTCAGCACCTTAGCATACTCTCACATAGGTCAGAGAAAAAATGGACTTCCAAGTTTCAAAAGATGATGTGGTTTTAGCATAAATATTACTTTTTTCCTTAACTTCATTTTAAATTAAAAAAATAAAATATAAATAATTGTCAAATTTGAGATTTCAAACAAATGCCCAAAGTGTTTTATGGAAAATAACTTCTCATTTATTTCTGGTATTATTAGATTTCAATTTTACTATTTACTTCTTGATAGATTGTATGTACATTAACACAGACAATAATTTTGATACTCAAATTCCCAAAGTATTACTCTACTGGAATGTCATTTGGGACATGATGGAGAAAAGTCCAGCATGAATTATCTATCTACACAGACTGTAGTGGTCATTTTCAGTCTTTCACTATTTGGCAAATAATTGTGGTCAGAATTTTGCTTCCTTTAGGTTAGAATATTCCCCTTAACTAAATGTTATGGAGAATGACTAGAAACCTCATTTCTAAGGCACACCAATTGCGAAATGGTCCACAAACTCTCTCCCAACCTATGTATATTAGCAGAGAATGGTTCAATGTTAAATAGATTAACTGTAATGTTCCTAAAGGCAGAGAAAAATTATTCTGAAATTAGCTACATAAATTAAATTGAATTAAAAGAAGTCGATATCCACTTGTGAAAGTATTATCCTTGGGCATACACTATGTGTTTGTAAATGTTAGTTTCCTTCTTATGAATTTTATTACTAAAAGCAGGGCCCCATTATACTTTATTTAAATTGGATTTATTGTTTTATATCGAGGGCATTCTCAATTTCAGGCATTAAAGGTTTCTTGAGCTTCAGTTGACCCCACCACATAGAGTCTGATGCGATTAAGCAAGATAACACATAGAAAAGACTCAGTTTGGTACCTGGCGTATGTTACAGGATTAATAAAAGATAGATATCGTTACTTCCGGCAGGTAGAGTCATCTGTTAGGAGCAGAGCTTGCCCTCGGCTTTCATTGTTACCATTATAGCCATACGCCTACGGCACTATTGTTTTTAGATTGGGCAGTGTGGTGCGTAATGCCTTTATTTTTATCCCTGATTTACAGGAGAAAACGGGATTCTCCTCCTCGTCTTGTCATACAAGCTGAGAACTCATCAGACTTTGCAGAAAAGAGTTTCTGTTCACGATGGCTGGCTGATTTGAGGGCTAAATCTACACAGCTCTCCCAAGTGAGGTTTCCCCGGAGAGCGTGCAGAGTTCTTTAATAGAGCATGCAACCTTCAATTTGAGGTCTGTGCTCTTTCTATCACTTTTGATTAAAGCATACAACATACACCATAATTTCACTTTCACCCATGAAACACACCTTGGAGATTCCTTTTCTATAAAAGTCAGCTGCTCGTGCTCTTTTCAAGTGTATACACCTTGAAAGCACTGCTCACCGACGTATCCTTTCCCAAAGGAATAAGAGAGGGTGGATATTTCTCACGCTTCTGCTTGAGATGTTTTTGCAATACCTTTGAGATTATTTTCATTGATACTGGCTGCTTTTGTCTGTTTATAAAGACAATGCACAATTATTGCAGAATGTTTGGAAAACATAGAAAACTTTAAAAAATGAACATTAAAATTTATCTACAATGCCACAACTCAGAAATTATTACTGTTAACATATGGTGTGTTTTCTTTAAAATATACATTCACACATATACATATATCCAAATACACATGCAAACATACAATGAAGTGTTGCAATATATAGGATTTTTCATCTCCTTTCTCACCTGTTTAGTAATTTGAACACACATGTATTATGAAATATTCTTCTAAAAGGTATTTTAATGGCTAGAGTTACTTAATAAAAATTTTAAGAAATGATATTAAAGGATTGAAAGTGAGAATATTTTGAAGATTCTTGTTACCTCTTGCTGAATTCATTGCCAGGATGTTGTAATGATTTTCACTCCCACCAACAGCCTGTGACTGCCCACTCTGTCCCTTCTTCACCAGCACTGAATAGTACTAGATGAACATTTTTCCAGGTTGATATTTGAAAAATAACATTTAACTAGCACTTAGGGCTCCATTTCTTGGATTATTGGCACAGTTGAACAGTCTTTGCAATTTTATTAATTTTTTGCATTTTTTTCCTATGTGAATTGTGTGGTTGTAAGTATTGTTCATTTTTGGCATTTTATTTTTCTTACTATAAGGCACTTTACAGTAAGGATATTAATCCTTGGTTTGTCATAGTTATTGCAGTTATTTTATTCTTATTTGACATTTGCATTTGAGTTTTAGAGAATAGGAATGTGCACGATCTTACTGCTGTTAGTTTTCATAAAATTTCCTCTTGTGATTCCTCTAATCACTTTTATGCTTAGGAGGTTCTTCCCACAACAGTATCTAAAAGAGTTAGTGTCTTATATCATTCCATATTTTCTTTGTCTCTTGAAGACATCTGGATTTGTTTTTGTATAAGATGTGAAGAAATTATCTAATTTATGGACCAAACAGTTCACTAATTGTCTCAACAGAATTATTGACTATTCCTTTATTCACTGATTTGTGATATCACCTTTATCACACACTATTATTTATGTACTAAAGTTTCGGGCGAAGGAAGAGTTGCTGAGGCCCCACGGCAGGAGGTGTCTGGAGTGTGTGAGGGAAGCTCAGGGCTAGAGCGGCCCAGAATCCGTGGGGGTCCCTGTTCTGCGGAGCCTTCCTGGTGCTCCCCTCCTCCTCTCTCTAAACGTCCAGGGTCGCACGCTCAGGGCCCCCCTGGAGCCCGGAATCCCACTTTGGCATTTGTTGGTCCACCCAGGGTGGCTCATGGCTGCTCTCCCTACTTCTCACATGAAACTGTCCTGCTGGTAGAAGGCATTGGGAGCTCTATCTCATTACGCTCAGGGTTTCAGATCTGTGCCTCCAGGGTGCATTGCCCAAGCGGCTGATGGTTTTGTTACTATGGCAACACTGCCAAGCACTGCATGGCATCTTTTGCATTCACACGGCCCCTGATGGAAACCATGCGTGGTCTTCTCCTTTGTGGATTCGGCTGGCGCGCTCCCTTCAGCTGTCTGCTCCTCTGCCTGTCGTGTGTTTTAAGCCCCTCCAAGCTGCCCCTTTCATCAGAAGGAAGCATCTATCCCCTTTGATGACTAGAGGGCAGGAGAAGATACTGTTCAACCTTCTCCAAGAAGAAAGCCAAGTAAGTGTCTGCGGTTCCTTCTCTTCCCTCCAACTGGGAGGCACAGTGGGAAAAACCTGAAAACAAGGGTAATGTATTTCAGCTGAGCATCTTTTCAAGATAATTAGGGAACTGGGGACTACCAAATTCCAGAGTAAGAGCACTTGTATGGGACCATAGAACAACTCCTTCCATGACAACCAACGCTTCAATAGGAGAGGTGGCTGGAGGACCCATGCGTTCTTCAGACTACCCAACAGTGCCCCCACCTACAGAAACCTCAATATTTTTATGGTGCTTTGACCCAGAGTAATAAAACATTGCTAAATAGTTAATATAAAAATGTTAAAAGGGAGCTGATGTGGCTCAGTGGTTGAGTGCTGGCTTCCCACATACAAGGTCCCAGGTTCAATCCCCAGCCCCAGTACCTCAAAAAAAAAACCACACACACACACA
>JAQZBX010035217.1:0-24670 GCA_029593785.1 Cabassous unicinctus
TTTTCTTATCATGCGCCTATTGAAATGGTCAGGTTTTGTCCTTTATTCTATTCTTCTATTATTATGGTGTATTATATTAATTGATATGCCATATTAATAGAATACTAGAATTCTATTAATATATTAAATTTCAGTATGTTAAACCAACTTTACATTCCTCAATTAAATACCATTTGGTCATGGTGTGTAATCCTTTTAATAAGCTGCTGATTTGGGTTTGCTAGTATTTTGTTAAGAATTTTTAAATCTCTATTCATATAGGAATTTGATCTGTAGGTTTCCTTTCTTGTAATGCCTGAATATGGTATCAGGGTATTACTGGCCTCAAAGATGAGTTGGGTAGTGTTCCTTCCTTTTCTATATTTTGGACAAGTTTATGAAGGATGGTATTAATTTTCTCTAACCTTTAGTATTATTCACCATTATAGACATCACATTCTGGGACTTTTCTCTGTTGAAAGTTTTTATATTACAAATTCAAACTCTTTTTATAGGTCTGTTCAGATTTTCTACTTCTTCTTGAGTCCGTTTCAGTAGTTTTTGTCTTTCTAGGAATTTGTCCATTTCATCTAGTTTATATTATTTGTTGCCATACACTTGTTCATAATATTTCCTTATAATCATTTTCATTTCTGTAAGGCCAGTAGGAAAGTTCTCTCCTTCACTCCTCATTTTGGTAATTTGAGTCCTCTCTCAAACTGGAACCCAGAAGAACAGACTGTCTTTCATTACTTTGGACTTTGACATAAGTAAAATGCAGAAGGAGCAAGTGCCTTTCAAATGAACTGCATGCATGTCTGGCCCAGGAGTTGAAGAATCTGAAGGAAGAGAGAGAACCAGCAAGAGCCATTCAACAAAGTGTACCACCATGTCAGAGATAATGTATGCAAGCTAAAGTAGCACCTGATACAGTTCATTGACCTTCAGAGTATAATAGCTCCTGATATACTTCCCCTTTCCAAATCTTGCACAAATTTATCTTATGGTTAACCTTAAGCTGGACTCATAAGGAAGGGAATTCTGGGATGCCTTGTTCTAGTACTTGTCAACTTGGCATCTATACACACTTCTTTTACACAGTACTTAATTCCTGGATAACAACAAAAGGAAAATCATGCTTCTACCTTGCATGATACAATACTCTCTCAAACAACTGCATATATGCTAGCTAACTTTCTCCCACAAAGAGGGTACAAGTTCCCAATAAGTCACTTTATCCATCTTTAGGTAATGTTTATTTCTCTTCTAGCTGAGTCACTCTTCCCCTTTGATATCTTGTAAGATAAATACTAAGATATAGGCTAACTACTATTAAGACATCTTGTGTTAGGTGTTAGAATAATGGGAGATAAAGAAAAAAATGAAAGATTTGGTTAATGTACACATCCATATATATACATAACAGAATAAGGAAAAATATTCATTACTATTACTGTCCCCATTTGTATACCTGGTCACCTGGTCATCATTTACAACTACCTTCTTTGATTATCCATTCCAGATTCCCTTTGCTGTCAGCAAGTACCTCAGCTGGTTGTGTTTTCTGGGGATTGGGGACTGTGACCCAAGCCTTCAGGTTTTGTATCATTAGCAGTCTTAACTAATTTGCTTGTTGTAGTTTTCCATTAACCTTTTATCCCAGGACATATGAATATCAAGAGATGCACCAAGGTGATCTCCTGAATTGCTGATATACTCTTCATCACCCCATTGTGTAGTAACAACCCACTTTCCACTTGATAGTAAGGTTCAGTCACCCCAGCTAGCGTAGTAATCTCCTTCTTTTTATGTTGATTCATTGGCATGAGGATCCCAGAGTAGCCAGGGGGCAATCTCAACTTCAATTTAATGGATTCATTGTTGTGTCTCCTGTTGGGAAGCATTTTTCACTTGATCACTAAGACTTCTAGACCACCAGAGCTTAAAGTTGCAGGGACAGAAAGCAATCATTTTGCTAGTAGATAACTACAAGTAATAGTGAGAAGAACCACTCCCATTCTAGTCCCTTGATAGCTGAACCCCTGAGTCCTGGTTATAGGTGAAACAATACTATGTATTAGTTTCTGATTTTGAGCATGTACCACATTCTGGAGGACAGATGTGGCCACCAGCTAGCACCATAAGTGAATCTTCAAAAAGTTAATTCAGGGTTCTAAAAGGCCAGCTGCTTCAAGGTTTGGGAATCAGGTTACACTAGTGAATACCATGAACATGAAATTGAACAGTTTATTTGCTGTAAAAAAAAGTTCCTTGGTCAATTGCAATGTTATGTGAAATACTATGATAGTAAATAAAGCATTTCATTTAGTCTATGGATGGTGGTTTAAGAAAAAGCATTGTGGGGAGGGAAAGCAAATCCATATCCAGAGTAAATGTCTCTTCCAGTGAGAATAAAACACTGCCTCTTCCATTATGGAAGTAGTCCATTGCAAGCAATATGCTACCAGATAACTGGTTAATCCTCCCAGGAATGATTTTGGGTATATCCACATATCACTTCCCCACTGCAGGCATGGACTGTTGGAAAGTTGGGCACGCAACTGTGGCTATTGTCATATTGGCCTTGGTGAGTGGAAGTCTACTTTGCTGAGCTCATGTATAAATTCTATCCCTGCTTCTCTATAACCCCTTTGATAATGAGCCCATAGGGCAAGGATGGGTAAAGAGACTGGCTGAGTCCACAGGACAGATTGTCTTGTCTACCAGATTAGTAAGAGCCTTCTCTGCAGTTAGCTCTTTGATAAGCATTCATCTGGGATGTAAATAGTTTCATACTCTGTGCTCACTCGAAGAGATCTATCCCGATCTTGTCACCAATTTTCCAAGTGTGTTCCTTTCAAATCCCTCACTATTCCGGCAAACCATTACACACTGTCCATGATTCAGTGTTTATCTTTACCTTTGCCATCTCTTTTTATAGGGAAGCTGAAACAACCAGGTGCCCTGCTTAAATTTATGCCCACTGGGAAGATTTTCTTCATTGCTGTAACCATGTGACCTTCTCTGCCCATCATGAACTGAGTATTGTTAGATCAACCAAGCAATAAAGATTGAGATAGAAGAAGCAGTGTAGGAAGAGTAGGAAAAATGGGCATCTAGGCCACTTGCTCATGAAGGCTCAGGACCTGCTCAAGCCTGATCTCATATATACTGCTTTCATTTGTTGATGAAGTGCTGTAATGCCACCCCAACTTTATTGCTTATTGTCTAACAATACACAGTTCATGGCAGACAGCCAAGGTCACATGGTAGCATCGTAGCCCATGGTCAAGCATTCGTTCTCTACTAGGGCTCTGTAGTAAGCCAAAAGCTATTTCTCAAAAAGAATTATAGTTATTTGTAGAAGATGGCATAGTTTCATCCTGGATTACTAAATGTTTGCCCTGAGACTCACCTAGAGTTCTTCAGTAGACTCACACACCATTCTTGCCTGCCACAGATACTTAAAGCACTATTGGATTTACTGGGTTATATGGCCCAAGTGGCAGAGCATTTTTACAGTAGCCTATATTTGTTGTAGAACCTACACTTGTTCTGGGCTCCTCTGAAATCTGGAAGTCTTGGTGAATATTTCAGAGTAGCATGCCTAAATGAGATAGAGGTTGCTACAAAAATCCAAAGTGTTCTACTAGGCGTTGGACCTCATCCTCAGTAGTAAGAGAGGGTAGATGCAACAAGTTCTTCTTTACCTTGGAAGGAATACCTTGAATTACTCCAGACCATGGGACTTATAGAAATTTCATCCACAGAAATCTTCTGAATTTGTGTGGGATTTATTTCCCACCCTCTGTCATCCATTTATCCTACCACAGCATCTAGATTAGTTGCTGCTTCCTGTTCAACAAATCTAATCAGCATGACATCACCTTTGTAGTAGACCAGCATGACATCCTGTGGAATGGAGAGACAATTAAGGTTGCTATGGACTGGATTATGACGTAGAGCAAGAATTAATGGAAGATAGGATGTGAACATATATTGCTAACCCTGCCAGCTGAACAAAATGTTTCTTATGGTCTTATTCCCAGATCAATAGCTGTAAACCAGGTGCCAGGGGATGTGTTGATTTGCTTCCGTGACAAAACCACATCTAAAGACAGCAGCAGTAGTGGAAGTCACAGCTTGAATAAGTAACAAAAATACACTGTTGTTCTTCAAGATTTATCTATCTTCTACATGGGCCATCTGTATTGTAAACTTCACTGTACAATACAGTATTCACTGTCCTTATGTGGCTGGTCTGAAAGGAGAGGAGCTGTTAAGTGTAAAGTATACACAGGTGTTGAGTCTTTCTATCCTGTTTATTTCAAGAATGTTTGCCTTTACTTCTTGAAGCATGATTATAATTTTGCTTTAAGTTTTTTGTATTTTAATTCCAACACCTGTGCCATCTCGAGTTTGGTGTCTATTTATTGACTTCTCCATTTCAGGTTCAGATTTTCCTTGTTCTTCATATTCTAAGTCATTATGGATTGTCTGTTGGATGTTTCAAATATTATATTGTAAGATATTTGGTCTTACTTAAATCCCAAGGAAAATGTTAATTTTTTTTGTGTGTCAGTGGGCAGTTGACCAGTTTATGTTCAGGATACGAATTCCTGCCTATCTTCTGTGGGCTGTGGTTCCAATGTCACTTCAGTTTATAAACTTTGACATTGCTATTTTGATCAGTCCCCTGTGTGTCCAATCTGAATCAGTGTGGTGGTAGACCTTGTAGCTCTGTTCTCAAAGCCTTTGTTATTCTGTTTAGGGTCAGATCCATGAATGTAAAGCTCATAGGTGAACCCAGGAATTTATGCACAACTAAATGGGATTACTTTTTGATCTCCTTCCTCACTGCAGTCTTACCAAAACTTTACAGTTCTTCAGGCCTCCCTTCCCAGTCCTTGGGCCAGAGAGCAGGGACTTTAGTTTTCTCACTCTGCCTTTCCTTTCCTGCAATTATGTCTGCATAAGAAATAGAAATTTGCCTCATATTCTTGAGAACAAACCTCCTGTGGTCAGAGAAAAGAATTCCCTTCCCTCAGTGTTTAGGTATCTGCCCAGCTTCCACTA
Organism: Cabassous unicinctus; assembly: GCA_029593785.1. NCBI lineage: Eukaryota > Metazoa > Chordata > Mammalia > Cingulata > Chlamyphoridae > Cabassous > Cabassous unicinctus. Next base: position 5,056 of record JAQZBX010035217.1, read on the forward strand.
CTATCTCTGTGATGCCACTGCTGTGGTATTGTCTCGGCACTGGGATGGAAGAGAAAGGAAAAAAATAGAAATGTAAAAATGAACTTCCCCCAGTCTCTCAGAACCATTAAGGCCTTCTTTTCCTGCTTTTGGTGCCAGAAAGGGAGGAATTCTCTTGAGGCTTTTTCTGCCCTTACCTGGTACACACTTCTAGGGATTGGACTGCCTTTGAGCCAGGCTAGATGATTCCAGAGAAAAAAACATGGTAAATTCATTGCCAGTTCAGTGCCAATCTGTCTGCCAGATTTGCCAATCTGTCTGCCACAATTAACTTTTGGAGTCCTCAGGTAGCTGCCCGTGCAGTCTATCAAAGATTTGTAGTTGCATTCAGTGGGAGAGACAGAGCGCAATGTGCTTACTTCATCTTTAAACATTCATGAGGTTTATTTCCTTGTATTAATTCTCTCATGTAGAACAAGGGAAAATTGTTGGCTGAAGGCTTTTCCACATTTATAAGGTTTCTCTCCAGTGTGAATTCTCATATGTCTCTGAAGGCAAAAGGGATCATTGAAACCTTTCCAACATTCATTACACACATAAGGTTTCCCTCCTTAGTGCATCCTCACATTTTCCCATGGGATGTGACTTCTGAAAACTTCTCCACAGTCATTGCCTTCATTCATAGGCTTTGCCCCTGGTATGTACTCACATGTGTGCAGTAAAGTTAAGGTTCCTTTTGAAGATTTTTCTGCATTTACTGTATTCATAAGGTTTCATTCCTATATGTTTTTGCCTAGGCATTGTAAGGTAAAAATTCCTACTGAAGGCTTTTTCACACTCATTGCATTTGTAGTCTCTCCCAAATGTCAATATTCTGGTGCACTGTAAGGTGAGGGCTCCTGCTGAAAGCTTTCCCACAGGAAGCTCAGCGTTTCTGCCCTGTATGTATTCTCTTGTGCACCACAAGTTAAGAGCTGGTTTTGAAGAATTTTCCATGTTGATTACATTCATAAATTTCTCACAGTGTGGGATCTCATGTATGTTTTAGGGATTACTGTAGACTAAACGTTCCACCCATCCCTTCTGAAATTACTTGAAGGGTTGTTCTCTATTGTGAATGCTTCCATGTCTCTGAAGGCAGCAATGGTTACTGAAGACTTTATTATTATCCTTGCATTCATGGTTTGTCTCTCCTTTGGGATTTCTCTCCTACAAAATAAGATTAGCACTCCTGAAGACTTCTCCAGATTAATTCATAATCTTTATCGTGACTAAGCATCTTCTTCATTTGCATCTCATTGATTCTGTTTTACAAGAACATTTCTTGCTTTGGAGTTAACTCTTTGGTTCTGAATTGAAGCTCTCAGTCTGCATACGTGCCTTGAAGAAGCTCACCCCAGTGTCCTTTGGCTCTTCTCTTTGCTTCAACTGTGAGAGCACAGTGTGTTTTTATAGTTGTCACCCCACTGAGGTCAGGTTCCTCGGTTTTGCAGCAACACATCTCTATAAAGGCTTCTCTGGGCAGGGTCCAGCAAAGCTCGTTTCTCCTGGATGAGAAGGTCACTGATTCTAGCTTGTCAAGAGCCCAGCAATAATCTATTCCTCAATGAAGGATCCTGAGCAGATAGAGGAGTGAAAAGCTTTCCCTTTCAGATGCTTGCTATCACTACTTCTCTTCATCTGTGTACTGGAGATCCTAGCCAGTGCATTAAAAACTCTGCAGAGAAAGATGTCCTGAAATGCTGAAACCAGGATTATGAGAACAAACACCGATGGGAGACCCTAGGATACAGCATCCCAGGCAGAGGGAAGGACCAGAGCTGGTCCCAATAGGGAACTGGAGCCCTGAGTCAGCTGCACTGCCCTGTCCATACTGGGGCCACCCGTAGTCTCAGGTCCCATAGGCTTTGCAGCCTGAGTAATAAACAAGCCAGAGAACCCTGATGATCCTTTTTAGAGAGGTGAGATGAAAGTAATTTCAGGCAATAGTTAAGTGCTATCAAGAAAATAAAATAGGCTTATATGATAGAGAATGAGAAGTGGGAGAGAAAGTGGATGACAGCTTTAGATTAGTCCTGGAAGTTGATATTTGAGCTAAAAACTTTTTAAAGACGAGGGAGAGCCAGCTATACAAAGATAAGGGGATTAAACATTTTAAGCTATAAATTGAGAATAAATTTGGTCAGATCAAGAGACAGAAAGACCAGTGTGTTTGAAGCATTGTAAATTGAAAGGAAAACTGGGAGCTGTTGAAGCCAGAGAAGTCGGGAGGTATTGAGATCAGAGAATTAACTAGGTGGGGCCCAGATCATTTAGGGCCTTGGAGACCAGAGCAAGGAGTTTGGGTTTGAATTGCCTTCTGCTGCTAACTGATCCTGTATTAGTTACTAGACTTCTCTGGGCTTTGTTTTTCTGACTGCTATATGAACTTGTGAGACTGTTACAGGGTCTCAGATTGTGGTATAAGCCTTCCCTTGAAAAAGGACATTAGGAATAATTTAGTCAAAATTTCTTTGTTTCAGAAATATTTTATGCATTGCTATTTTGTATATTGACATGCCTTGCTTAGACCTGGACTTCTATCAGTCCTGGAAGGTCTCTCTGTCTTTTCTATATATATTTTAAAAATAAAGTTTCATTAAAATAAATGTGCAAACAGAAAAGTTTACATTATAAATGTACAATATTTGTATTATCATAAAATGTACATATCATGCTGTAGTTTTTTTTTTTAAGTCTGATTTATTGAAGTTTAATTTACAAACAGTAATTTACATCCTTTTTTATATGATAGGTGGCATCTCCACAGAAAGCGACTGTGCTTTTGAGCCAGACTACGCAGTTCCACCACTTCCAGTGAGTGAAGGTATGCAGCACATTCGGATTATGGAGGGCATGTCTCGCTCTCTTCCATCCTCCCCCTTACTCACACATCAGTCTATCAGTGTTCGGCTCCAACCTGTGAAGAAGTTAACTGGTAAGGACTTTACCTAAATTTAGTATGTTTAACAGGAATCCTAATAATAATAAACTTTAGGTCATATCAGATATGTTTATATACATCTTAAGGTTTTTTCCTCTTTGGCCTTCCTAATGTCAGAGACTCTTGGAAAGTGGAGCACCTACTAATGTCTGTTTTAGAGAATTGGAATAGTACTCAATTTGACAAGTTGATGTATTTATTTTCTAAATGATCCATCTGTTGTGGACAAATTTTTTCTAGGCTTTCAGGAAATACCTAGTTTTGCCAGAATACCCTGTTCTGATTTCACTTTATCAGATTGTTCATGTCAGATTAACAGATGGAGACATTGTAATTTTAGCATAATAAGAGCTTCAGCAAGGGTACATCAGTCATATTTTTATTTGAAATAGTGATTTGTATATTTCATGTCTATTATAAGCTCATCTAGATATTTCTCTCCCCCTTTGTATAGTCCTACAACCTCTCAGGATATTTACTATAATTCATAAATTGTGAATTGTATTGACTTTACCTCGTTTTCTTTCTTTTAAAATAGGAACAATAATTGTATCTACTTCATAGGACTGTTAAGTAGATTGGATGAGTTAATACCCATATAGCCTATAGAACAGTGTCGGGCATAAAGTATATAGTCAATAAATGTTAGCTACAATTTTTATTATAGTTTTTAAAAGAGATTTGGGTATTTTGTTTCTATCAGCTATGTCAAATATGAGTTCTGAGTCTTTGGAAGGTGACCCTCAAGTAATTTACTTAATGATCTTGATTAAGTCCCTCTACTTTCTGAGGGATAACCTTCAAATACTAATGTCAAATTGACTATTTTGTACTCTCCAGGGGGGAAAAAATTGGGGTCCTGATTTTAAAATTATTTGCTGTCAATAGATTGAAATGACCATGTGGCAATCCAATTTAGATGGTATATAACAATATTCAATTTAACATTAACTGGTCTGATCATGCTGCAGTCTAATTCTTTGAGCTGCCAGCTGTGGTCAAAATATTATTTTTTTCATGGACAAAATGGAGACATCAATGTGTTTTATAGATATCCTAGAGAAATAATTGCAGAGCCAATTTGAAAATATAAAGGGCCGAATGAAAGTGTTAGTCTACATAATCTGATTTATTTCAGCATACTCATGATACTATAGTGTGAGAGTAAATATCTTGCAAATTTAGGTAAAACATTGGAATTTAAGATGTATTATAGTAAATTTTATTAAATTAAAAGTTGTAATAGTCATGTTTGGTGGTGCCATCAGTACTATCTGTTGGATATTTCTAATTTGATTTATACATTGATACAGTACCTTACCCTATATTTTTAAAACATTAAATGAGGAAATGTATATGAAGATTTTTAAGCACTTTGGGAAGCTAGTACTGACTAAACTAGGTCTAGACCTTATTTAGAAACTAGAAACTATTTATAATGCAGATTTTCTAGTTTATGGGTTAAAGATAGACTGTTGAAAACGCCAAAGTTTACTCAATGGTAGGAATAGAAAAAGGAAACCCTATTTCTATTTCTGGTCCTGAGTAGTCTTCCAAACCCAAAGTAAAGAATTAGGGGACTATCACTAAATTCAATTTGAATAATTTCAGTTACCATGAATCAGTATTTGTACTTTTAATACTTAAGTGACAACATAAATAATCCTTTTATGATGGTTGCATTCACTAGATTTGTTAGCATAATAAAATCTGTTCTTTTTAGAACTCATTAGAACTTAATCTAAGAATTTGTATACAAGGAAATAATTTTCTATTCTAATTTATTTCATATTTGAATAGAAGTCACTCATACAGAGTGGAAAAACTAGTTATAGCATTGTAGTGCTTACTTATAGCAGATTGTTTATAGCAGCTTTAGTGTGTTGTTTGTATTCCATTGAAATATAGCAGACCTGTCTCGCTCCCTCTATTCAATTACTAGTAGCTTTGTTGTAGATTTTTCGGGATTTTCTATATATAGGATCATGTTATCTGTAAATAGTCAAAGTCTTATTTCTGCCTTTCCAATTTGGATGCTTTTATTTATTTTCTTGCCTAATTGCTCTGGCTAGAACTTCCAGTACAAAGTTGAATAACAGTGGTGATGGTGGGCATCCTTTGCTTGTTTCAGATCTTAGAGGGGGAGCTTTCAGTCTTTAACCATTGAATATGATGTTAGCTGTGGGTTTTTCATACATGCCCTTTATCATATTGAGGAAGTTTCCTTCTATTCCTATTTTTCTAAGTGTTTTTATCAAGAAAGGATGCTGGATTTTGTGAAATGCCTTTTCTTTGTCAATTCAGGTGATTATGTGTTTTTTCCCCTTCATTTTGTTAATGTGAAGAATTATATTAACTGATTTTCTTATGTTCAACTGCCCTTACATACCTGGGATAAAACCCACTTGATCATGGTGTATAATTATTTTAATGTCCTGCTGGATTAATTTGCAAGTATTTTGTTGAGGATTTTAGTATCTATATTCATAAGAGAAATTGGTCTGTAATTTTCTTTATCTGATTTTGGTATTAGGATGATATTGGCCTTAGGTAGTATACACCACAATTTGTTTATCCATTCATCAGTTGATGGACACCTGGGTTGTTTACAACTTTTGACAATCATGAATAACACCACCATGAACATCAGTGTGCAGATGTCTATTCATATTACTGCTCTCAGTTCTTCTGGGTATATTCCTAGCAATGGTATTGCTGGGCCACATGGAAAGTCTATATTCAACTTCCTTAGGAACTGCCAAACAGCCCTGCTGGGAGGTTTTTGATGATTTATTCAATCTCTTTACTTGTAATTGGTCTACTGAGATCTTTATTTCTTCTAGAGTCAGTGTAGGTTATTCATGTATTTCTAGGAATTTGTTCATTTTATCTAGGTTGTCTGATTTGTTGTTTATAGTATCCTCTTATGATCCTTTTTATTTCTGTGGGGTCAGCAGTAATGTCCCCCCTTTCATTTCTGATTCTATTTATATGTGTCTTCTCTCTCTTTTTCTTTGTCAGTCTAGCTAAGGATTTGCCAATTTTATTGATCTTTTCAAAGAACCAATTTTTGGTTTTGTTAATGCTCTATTGTTTTTCATCTCCAATTTCATTTATTTCTGCTCAAATTCTTATTTTTTTCTTTCTGCTTGCTTTGGGTTTAGTTTGCTGTTCTTTTTCTTGTTCCTCCAGGTGTGCAGTTAGGTCTTTAATTTTAGCTCTTTCTTCTTTCTTGATGTAAGTGTTTAGGGCTATAAATTTCCTCCACTGTGCTGCCTTTGCTGCATTCCATAAGTTTTTATATGTTGTGTTTTCGTTTTCATTCATCTTGAGATATTTACTGATTTCTCTTGCATATTCTTCTTTGACCCATTGATTGTTTAAGAGTGTGTTAACTTCTATATATTTGTGAATTTTCCAGTTCTCTGCCTGTTATTGATTTCCAGCTTCATTCCATTATGGTCAGAGAAAGTTCTTTGTATAATTTCAATATTTTAAATTTACTGAGATTTGTTTTGTGACCCAACATGTGGTTTATCCTGGAGAATGATCCATTTGCACTTGAGAAAAATGTATATCCTGCTCTTTGGGGGTGCAATGTTCTGCATATGTCTGTTAGGTCTAGTTCATTTATTACATTATTCAAGTTCTCTGTTTCTTTATCAATAATCTTGTCTTGACTAGAGTGGTGTATTAGTGCCTCCAACTATAATTGTAGAGGTTCTATTTATCCTTTCAGTTTCACCAGTGTTTGCCTCACTTATTTGGGGCCACTGTGGTTAGGTGCATTAATATTTAAGATTGTTATTTCTTCTTGGTGGATTTCCTCTTTTATTAATATATAGTGTCCTTCTTTGTCTCTTCTAACAGGTTTTGACTTAAAGTCTGTTTTGTCAGATAATAGTATAACTACCCCAGCTCTTTTTTTGGTTACTGTTTGCATGGAATATCTTTTTCCATCCTTTCTCTTTCAACCTGTTTTGTGTCTTTGGGTCTGAGGTGAGTCTCTTGTTAACAACATATAGTTGGATCATGCTTTTTTCTTATCCATTCTGCCAATCTGTGTGTTTTGATTGGTGAGTTTTATCCATTAACATTCAGTGTTATACTATAAATGCAGTACTTCAGCCATTTTGTCCTTTGGTTTTTGAATGTCATATATTTTTTTCCCTCCCTTTTCCTTTATTGCAACCTCCTTTTCTGTATAGTTGACCTTTCTTGATAAATCTTACTGATCTTTTTCTCATTTTTGTTTCTATGTATTTTTAAAATACTTTGTTTGTGATTATCCTAGGGCTTATTTTATACAACCTACATCTCTAACCTACTAATTTGAAAAGGGTTTGCATATACCCTTTTATGTATCTTTACTGAAATCTTCATTTCTTCACACTATTCCAAGCTACTCTCTCCTGTCTTTTCCTTTCAGTGTGCAGAACTCCCTTTAGTAATTCTTGTAGGACAGGTCTTTTGTTTATAAACTCTCCCAGTTTCTGTTTATCTGTGAATATTTTAAACTCTTCCTCAATTTTATGGACTGTTTTTCTGGATAAAGAATTTTTGCCTGGCAGTTTTTCTTCTTTCAGTATCTTAAAAATATCATAGCCCTGCCTTCTCACCTCCATGGTTTCTGATAAGAAATCAGCACTTAGTCATATTGAGGATCCCTTGTATGTGAAAAATCGCTTTTCTCTTCTGCTTTCAGAATTCTCTATTTCTATGGCATTTGACATTCTGATTTATATATGTCTAAGAGTAGGTCTATTAGGATTTATTCTTTTTGGTGTATATTGTGCTTCTTGGCCATTATTTCCTCAAATATTCTTTTTGCCCTGTTTTTCTGCTCTTCTTCTTCTAGGACGCACATACTGTGTATGTTTGGGCGCTTCCTCCTGTCACTCAAATCCCGGAGACACTGCTCAATTTTTTCTATTCTTTTCTCTTATCTGTTCTTCTGACTATATGATTTTGATTGTCTTCTGGTTTGCTGATTCTTCTGCCTACTCAAATCTGCTCTTGTTTGCCTCTAATATATTTTTAATCTCGATTATTGTGCCTTCCTTCTCCATAATATCTGTTATGTTTCTTTTCATACTTAAAAATTCTTCTTTATGATCACTCATTGTCGTCTTAGTATTCTTTCGCTCTGTATCCATATTTTCCTTCATCTCCTTAAATTGATTTAGGAGATTTGTTTGAACTTTATTTGTTCCAAATTCTGTATCTCCTCCGAAGTTTAATTTGTTTCCTTGACTGAGCCATATCTTCCTGTTTTTTAATATAGCTTGTAATTTTTTACTGTTGTGTGGGCATCTGATTATCATGATGCCTTAATGCTGAGTATCAGTTTCTCCATCTTGTCTAGGGTTTTATTGTTGATTGGCTTTGTGCCAAGGGTCTTCTTTGATGCTTGGTCCAACTTATTCTGGATTTTTAGTGTAGTCTGAGTTTAACTGTTCAGATTTTCTCAGCTCTTTTTCACCTGATTCTTTCCCTGGATATGTGGTACAGTTTTTAAGATTGCGCTTTTTGTACAGTTGTTTGAACTCTAGGAGAAAGCTTCCTTTCCTCTGAGTATCTTGATCTTTTCTGTTTGTTTCCTGCAGAACTTTCTTCCCAGCTTCTATGATTTGTTTAACTTTTTCCCCCACTCAATGCCCCCTTTTCTTTACACTTTTCAGTTCTGGGACCCATCCTGTCTTACATCAGTTCAATTTTCTGTCGTCTTTTTTTTTTCTGTGAGGCTTTTATGCCTCATTTCTTCCATGTTAGGGTTTCCCACCCCAGGGAGCCAGATGGGGTCAGTCCAGAAAGGTGGGTCAATCCAGAAAAGTCTGTTTTGCGTGTAGGTGGGTCCAGCCAACAGAAACTGGATCGAGTGTGCTCACCTCTTGCCAACAGTTCTGCTTTGGTCTGTCTTCCCCCCTAATCCTACTCCCACCTCCTGTGGGCTATTTTGTATGCAGCACGTTGCAGAAGATTGTGTTCTGCCCTGGGTCTCTGTAGACTTGGGTCCCTATATCTGGATATGCATGGGTTTCTAACTTAATGCCGTAAGTGGATCTTTAGTCTGCCTCCATGTCAGGAGGAACCCGGGCCATGCTGTCTTTATGTGACTCCCAAACTGCATGGGAGCAAGTATTGGGAAAGAGTCTGGATGGGCAAGTCTGGGACAGAAATTTTCTACTTGATCTATGGAGATTCTTTTTCTTTTTCTTCTATTCAATGTTGTGGAGTCCTTCTCCAGTCTCTGTTGTCCTGCAGAGTTCTAAGCAAATGGGATTTATTCTTTTATTAGCTGATTCTGAGGGGAGAATTTTCTAGGGGGATGTCTTACATCACTGTGTTGATGACGTCACCTACCTGTTTATTTTCAAACTGCTTATACTTTCTGAAACCTTTTTGTGATTTCACCTTTGAGCTTCTCTAGAGCTGTGACTTCAGGTGATAGTGATTGCTCAATAACTTCAAAGTATGGAGTTAGTGGGAACCTGTGACTTTGATTTCAGAAAATATGTCTTAGAAAATAAGGTATGTTTACCTAATTTTTATTATTAAGAAGATTGGCAACTTCAGTTTCACTTATACTATGATCAAAAATTAAGGAGTCTATAGTTTTCTTTCAGGAAATTATAGGAAAATCTCATTTTCTACTTATTGCTGATATGGTAATTTGAAAACATGGTACCCAAAACAACTCTTATCCTTGAGAGATGGAGTTAATATTCTCTGCCCTAGCATCTGGGCAGGTATATGACTGTTTCTTCTAACCAGTAGAGTCCAGGAAAAGTGCCACTATATTATTTTTTGAATATAGGTAAACTTCTGCCTGGTTCCTTTTGAACATTTGCTTCTTTACAGTACTCAGTTTCCATTCCGTGTGAAACCCAAGCTACATGGAGTGGACACACGCAGGTGCTCTAGTTGATATTCCCAGCTGAGCTGAGTTTTTGAGTCATGCCAGCCCAGGCACCAGACATTGAGTGAAGAAACTGCCTTCAAATGATTCCTGTCCTCAGCCATTGGGTCACCCCCTAGCCATTTCAATCTCTCTGGCTGAGATTGCATCCATTTTGGAGCAGAGACAAGCAATCCCTGCTGTGCTCGGTCAGAATTTCTGACCCATAAAATCCATGAGCTTAATAAAATCGTTATTGTGTCGCACCACTAAGTTTGGAGTAATTCATTAAGCAGCATTAGACACCTGCTCTCCTTTCATTTATGTAGGCTAATCTGCTCAGTCCTGGAACTATTGAAAACCCATCTAGGAAAATATTAGATGTCATCTCCTCAACAATAAGTAGGATTTAGTGGCTTCCATTGAAACCACAAGGATAACTTTCAAAGTTACTTAGCAGTAGCTTAAATATTTAGCAATAGTTTTCTTTAAAAAAAAAGAAAAAAAATCAATTTTATTGTTACATATTAATAAAGCATATGGTCCATCCAAAGTGTACTATCAGTGGTATTTGGTATAATCACATACTTGTGCATTCATTATATCAATCATTATTAAAGCATTTTCATTTTTCCAATAATAATAATAATCAGACAAAAATCCTCATCACTTCAATCTATTTGTGACTTTCTAACACTCACAATAGCTTTCTAAAACTGTTTCTTCCCTTCCTCTTTATAGTCTCATTTAGGAAACATTAATCTATCTAAACTCCTCTCCCCAAATATCTTAGATACCCCAAATTTCCTTATTCTTTTTATAGCTAATTTCTTCCATTTTCAATATTTCTGGCTGAGCTCTGATTCCACTCTGGAGGTTACAGTTCCATCCCTTTCTCTAATTCCTGGTGTAGTCTCTTGATTCTGATGCTAGCAACCTTTTGTAGGAGTTTGCCACTTTCCTGAGGACTGCTTCCTATAGTTTGTTTGCCTTATCTTAAGAAAAGGATAGAATATCCTGACAATATATTTCTTAATTTGTGTTAGTCCCATACTCCTTTGCTTTTCTTCTTTACCAGAATCTTAAATGGCTGTTGTGATAACCCTTTTTTGGAACTTGTTTATGATAGGAAAAGTCCTGACTTGAGTTACATTGTCTCTTGATACCTAGTAAGAATTTATATCAACAGACTATTTGCCAATAGCTAAAGAGGAACCAAGAAATAAGAAGTAAGTCTACAAAATAGGGTTCTCTATTCTGTAGACTTACTTTTTTAATTGGTGAATTTCTGTCTGAAACTGTTCTGTGCCTTTCTGTCAGCTCCCTTCAGCTCATGGGCTTTTCTGCTAGAATTTTTTCTGTGAAATCTTAACTGAATGCATTCTTTATCTTCCAGTTCATCTCTGGAACCAGCTTGCTCTTCATACCTATTTTGTGATCCCTACTTTTGCATCCAGATATTCTCTCTTCCTAGTCTCTTAATACATAACATGTCAGAACTTGCCTTGCTTTCCTTTGTTTGCCTGGAAACACCACTTCTCTTTTGCTCCAAATGTCATAACTGCAGACTTAAACTTTTTTTTATTACCCACTGGCTTAGAACTACTTGGTAAGCAAAGGCCAGCCAACACTGATTCCATGCCCAGTCTCAGCTTCTAAGTTCTCACTGTGGGCTAGAGCTCTGGGTCCTGCTTGCTTGGAGAGGTGGAGGAGATCCAACAAGTGGCCAAATTTGGGCCACTGTCTACTTGAGAATAAGCTACACGAGAACAGAAATTGATCTACCTTTTGTCCTAGTCTTCTAGCCCAGAATCTCATTAGAGTTTAGTAAGAAGAAATGGCTATGACTTTGCCTGCCCCTCTTAGGTATTTGCGCAAGAAAAATTAAAACTATGTCCCCAAAAAGTCTGAAATATTTAAAACAATTTTATTCCTAATAACTGGAAACAACTCAAATGTTTATTAGCTGGTGATTAGGTTAATAAATTAAAATACAATCTACATTGGAATATTACTCAGCTATAAAAATGAACAACAACAAAAAATGAACAAAATACTGAGTCAAGCAACAACATGGATGAATCTCAAAATCATTATGCTGAGTTAAAGGAGCCAAACACAAAAGACCATGTACTGTATAATTTGATTTATACGAAATTCTAGAGAGATACAACTATAGTGTCTGAAAACAATTTAGTGATTGCTAGGGGCTGGGGGCAAGAGGAGGAAGGGGGGATTAATTGCAGGGGTTCATAAGGGAGCTTTTTCAGGTACTAGAAATATTCTATTTCATGATTGTGTTGGGGTTAAATGATTGTATACACTTGCAAAAATTCATCATATTGTATTCTTAAGGTTGGTAATTTTTTTGTATGCAGTTTTAAAAGCTTTGCAGAATAGGTGATGGGTATACAAATATTTACCATAATGTTCATTCAACTTTGCTGTCTTTGAACGTTTTTATAATAAGGAACTGGAAATAAACTTAAGGATAGCCTCTTAAAAGAAGAGAAATGATGTATATTGTCTGTGTAAACTGCACACAAAAAAGGTTACAATGAAGAATTGGAAAGATAAAAAACGGTAAGAAAGAAAAAGTATATAAAAATTAATACAAGAAGTCAAATAAGATGACATAAATCGTCACAAGAAATATGAATGACATTGTGGCAGTTTGATATTTATGAATTCCAAAAAGAGATATATATTATGTTTGTAAACTGGTCTGTTCCTCTGGACATGATCCCCTTTGATTGTATTAGATTTAGCTGAGATGTCTTTGATTAAATTATGTTAAGATTAGAGCTTTGATTCAACCACATCATTAGGATGACTCAGGGTTGGGTCCCCACCCCCTTGGTGGGCTGTATAAACAGACACTAAATCAAGAACACAGAAAAAAGATACACAGAGCAAGAGCGCTCCATAGACATGGCAGAGGAGAGGGCCTTTGAGCCTGCTGCCCTAGGGAGAGAGATGAGCCATTTGCCTAATACTTTACAGCTGACCTTGTGAAGAGACCAGAGCAGCTGAACTGGAAAGAAATGAGCCCTTCAGTTCAAAGTTCAGTAAGAGTCAGCAGGCCCAGATGATTTTACAGGCAAGTTTACTAAACTTGTAAATAATAAAAATAAACACATATTGAGCGCATACTATGTTCTAGACAGTATTAAGTGCTTTATATACATGAACAAATATAATCTTCATAGCAATCTAATTGGATAGTCAACAGCCTCTGCAGAACACTTTCAATGAAAAGGCAGGCTTTCTACTTTATAACATAGCCTATTCCTTTGTTCAAGAAATTTAACCATCAATTTTCTAATTTATGGATGGAAATCTACCCCTCTGTTGTTCCTAACCATTAGTCCTAGTTCTGTATCTTAGAGTAGTATGATATAAATTAATCTCCTCTTTCACATAGCAATCCTTTGTATCCTGGAAAGCAGCCATCCTGTCTGCTTTTTCTCTTAGGAAACTTTAATAAAGGCCTGTCTAATATAGAAATGGTACTATAAACAATTTAATATCCATATTTTGCCTGTCATTTATTGACCATTGATAGATTCTGATATATACTGTTTTCCCCTTTATTAAAGCTAAGATTTTCCACTCTCTAGTCCTGTAGTCCTCTCAGTTTCCTGTGTAATTTGTACAAAAGGTACTATTTGTACTTTTATGTTCTTTTAGAACTATAACTTCTGTGAGATTGGATTTTGATTTTTTAAAATATATTTTTTATTGAAGTATATCATTCATACATGAACATGCATAAACAATAAGTGTATAGTAAAGATTGTGAACTTACAAAATAAACATGCATAACATCATACAGGAGTCTCGTACATCACCCCTCCACCAACACTTTGCATTGTTGTGAAACATTTGTTACAAACCGTGCAAAAGCATCATCAAAAGTTTACTGCTAAGTATTGTCCCTATCTTTCATTTGGTGTATTTTTTCCCCCAACCCACCTTATTTTTTAAAAATATATTTTTATTACAGAGGTTGTGAACTTACAAAACAATCATACACTTGTGTAGAATCCCCATATAACACCCCTTCACCAACACACCATACCATGGTGGAACACTTGTTACAGATTATGAGATAATATCAGACTATTACCACCAACCATGGTCCAACACAGTACATCTTTGGCATTGATGCAAGAATATTATATTATCGCGGTTAACCATAGTCTGTATGTCACACAAATTGTAGTTTTCCCCTGCTTCTCCACATTCCCACCATCCTGCAATAGTGATGTACATCTGCTCTAGCTCACAGAAGGACACTCTTGCATTTGTACCCTCAACCACAGTTCCCATCCACCTCTGGGTTCACAGTGTTATTCAGTCCCTAGATTATTCTTTAGCTTTCTTTCAATTGACATTTACTTCCCTGGACTACCCTTTTCAGCCACAATCCCATTTATAAACCAGCTGCTACTTACTATATTGTGTTTCCATCAACTCTATCAATTTCCACACTTTTATAGTCAAGTTAATTAAAACTTCTACATACATTAAGCATCAGTAATTCTTTTCAAACCTCCTCTTATCTCCTAATAACTTATACTCTAGGTTTTAAGTCCCTGTGTTTATAGTTTGTACTTAGTTCATATTATTGAGACCATGCAAAATTTGTCCTTTTGTGTCTGACTTACTTCGCTTAGTATAATGTCTTCAAGATTCATCCATGTTATCATATATGTCCCAATTTCATTTCTTCTTACTGCAGCATAGTATTCCATTGTATGTATATACCACATTTTGTTTATCCATTCATTGTTTGGTGGACACTTGGGTTGTTTCCATTTTTTGACAATTGTGAATAATGTCGCTATGAACATCCATGTTCAGACGTCTGTGTCATAGTTTTTAGTTTTTCTGGATAGATTCCAAGTAGAGGAATTGCTGGATCATAGAGCAGTTCTATATTTAGCTTCCTGAGGAACTGCCAAACTGTCTTCCACAGAGGCTGCACCATTTTACAATCCCACCAACAGTGAAGGAGTGTTCCTATTTCTCCACATCCTTTCTGGCACTTACTGTTGTCTGTTTTTTAAATAATGGCCATTCTGTGCGGTGATAGATGATATCTCATTGTTGTTTTGATTTGCATTTCCCTAATAGCTAGTGATATGGAACATTTTTTCATGTGCGAACACGGGACGCGAACCCAGGCCTCCCATATGGTAAACGGGGGCTCTATCCACTGAGCCACACCCGCTTCCCTGCTTGCTCTTTTATTCTTGAGTTAAATCATCTCTTTATATAGACTGGAAATCAAACCCTTATCGGATATGTGGTTTCCAAATATTTTCTCCCATTGAGTGGGCTGCCTTTTCACCTTCTTGATGAAGTCCTTTGAATCACATAAGTGTTTAAGTTTGAGGAGGTCCAATTTATCCATGTTTTCTTTCATTGCTTGTGCTTTCAATGTAAGGTTTAAGAATCCATCTCCTACCACAAGGTGTTGAAGATGTTTCCCTGCATTTTCTTCTGAGAGCCTTATGGTACTTGCTTTTATATGTAGATCTTTAATCTATTTTGAGTTAATTTTTGTATAAGGTATGAGATAGGGGTCTTCTTTCTTTCTTTTGCCTATGGATAACCAGTTCTCCCAGCACATTTGTTGAATAGACTGTTCTGTCCCAGCTGGGTGGGTTTGACAGGCTTGTCAAAAATCACTTGGCCATAGATGTGAGGGTCTGTTTCTGAACCATCAGTTCGGTTCTGTTGGTCTAAGTGTCTATCTTTATACCAATACTGTGCTGTTTTTACCACTGTAGCTAGGTAATATGATTTAAAGTCTGGAAGTGAGAGTGCTCCAGCTTCGCTTTTCCTTTTTAAGATGTTTCTGGCTATTTGGGGCCTCTTACCCTTCCAGATAAATTTGATAATTGTGTTTTCCATTTCTTTAAAAAATGCTGGTGGAATTTTTATTGGGATAGCATTGAATCTGTATGTCAATTTGGGTAGAATTGACATCTTAATGATATTTAGTCTTCCAATCCATGAGCATGGAATGTTCTTCCAATTATTTAGGTCTTTTAAAATTTCTTTTAGCAATGCATTATAGTTTTCCGAATACAAGTGCTTTACATCCTTGGTTAAGTTTATTCCTAAATATTTGATTCTTTTAGTTACTATTGTAAATGGAACTTTTTTCCTGACTTCCTCCTCAGATTGCACATTACAATTGTATAGAAACACCACTGATTTTTGCATATTGATCTTGTATCCTGACACTCTACTGAAATCGTTTATTAGCTCTAGCAGCTTTATTATAGATTTTTGGGGACTTTCTATATGTAGGATCATATCTTCTGTGAATAGTGAAAGTTTTACTTCTTCCTTTCCAATTTGGATGCCTTTTATTTCTTTTCCTTGCCTGATTGCTCTAGCTAGAACCTCTAGCACTATATTGAACAACAGTAGTGACAATGGGCATCTTTGTCTTGTCCGTGATCTCAATTGGAAAGCATTCAATCTTTTACCATTGAGTACAGTTAGCTGTGGGTTTTTCATATATGGCCTTTATCATGTTGAGAAAGTTTCCTTCAATCCCTATCTTTTGTAGTATTTTTATCAAGAAAGGATGCTGTATTTTGTCAAGTGCCTTTTCTGCATCAGTCGATAAGATCATGTGATTTTTCTTCTTTGATTTATTAATATGGTGTATTATGCTGATTGATATTCTTGTGTTGAACCACCCTTTCATGCCTGGTATAAAACCCACTAGATCATGATGAATAATTCTTTTAATGTGTTGTTGGAATCAATTAGCAAGTATTTTATTGAGGATTTTTGCATCTGTATCCATTAGAGAAATGGGTCTGTAATTTTCTTTTTTTCATAATATCTTTATCTGGCTTTGGTTTTAGGGTGATATTGGCTTCATAGAATGAGTTTGGTAGTATTCCTTATTGTTCAGTTTTTTGGAAGAGCTTGAGTAAGATTGGTATTAAATCTTCTTTGCATGCTTGGTAGAACTCACCTGTGAAACTGCCTGGTCCTGGGCTTTTCATTTTGGGGAGCAGTTTGATAACTGTTTCAATCTCTTTACTTGTGATTGGTTTGTTGAAGTCTTCTATTTCTTCTGGGGTCAGTGTGGGTTGTTTGTGTTTTCCTAGGAATTTTTCCATTTCGTCTACATTGTCTAGTTTTTTGGCATAAGCTTGTTCATAGTATCCTCTTATGATCTCTCTTATTTCTGTGGGGTCAGTAGTTTTCATTTTTTATTTCATTTATTTGCATCTTCGCAAATAAAATGGTGTAAAATGGTATATTGAAGTCTGAAATATTATTGTATTATAGAGATTGTATTGTAGAGATGTCTGTTTCTCCCTTCAGTTCTACCAGTGTTTGCCTCATGTGTTTTGGGGCATCCTGGTGCATATACATTTATGATTGTTATTTCTTCCTGGTGAATCATTCCTTTTATTAATATGTAATGTCCTTCTTTGTCTCTAATAACAGTTTTGCTTTTAAAGTCTATATCTTCTGATATAAGTATAGCTACCCCAGCTTTTTATTTATTTATTTAATTTTTGCTTACTGCATGCATGGAATATCTTTTCCAACCTTTCACTTTCAGTCTATTGGTATCCTTGGATCTAAGGTGAGTCTCTTGCAGACAGCACATAGAGGGCTCATATTTTCTTATCCATTCCGCCAGTTTGTGTCTTTTGATTGGGGAGTTTAATCCATTAACATTCAGTGTTATTACTGTAAAGGCAGTTCTTATTTCATCCATTTTGATCTTTGCGTTTTATCTGTCATTTTATTTTCACCGTTCTTTTGACGCTTTTACTTACTGTTACTGATACAATCATCATTTCTAGACTCTCTCCAAGTCTCTCTCTCCTGTCTTTTCTTTTCAGGATATAACATTCCCTTTAGTATTTCCTGCAAAGCTGGTCTTTTTGTTGTAAACTCTCTCAGTTTCTGTTTATCTGTGAATATTCTAATCTTGCCCTCATTTTTGAAAGTTAATCTTGCCAGATATAAAATTCTTGGCTGGCAGTTTTTCTCTTGGAGTATCTCAGATATATCATACCACTGCCTTCTTGCCTCCATGGTTTCCGATGAGAAATTGGCACTTAATCTTATTGGGTATCCCTTATATGTTATGCATTGCTTTTCTCTTGCTGCTTTCAGAATTCTCTCTTTGTCTTTGGCATTTGACATTCTGATTAGTATGTATTTTGGAGTTGGTCTCTTCAGATTTATTCAGATGGGAGTACATTGTGCTTCTTGGACATGGATACCTGTGTCCTTCAATAGGGTTGGGAAATTTTCCATTATTTCTTCAAATATTCCTTCTGCCCCTTTTCCCTTCTCTTCTCCTTCTGGGATACCCATGGCACATATGTTAGCACATCTCTTGCTGTCATTTAGTTCCCTGAGACCCTGTTCAATTTTTTCCATTCTTTTCTTCATCTGTTCTTTTGTATGTTTGCTTTCAGAGGCCATGACTTTGAGCTCACTGATCCTTCTTCTGCTTCCTCAAATCTGCTGTTATATGCTTCCAGTGTATTTTTAATTTCATTTCACCTTTCATTCCCATAAGATCTGCTATTTTTCTATGTATGCTTTCAAATTCTTCTTTGATATTAAGTGTCTTCTTAATATCCTTAATCTCTTTAGCTATCTCATTGAATTTATTGAGATTTGTTTGAACATCTATGATTAGTTGTCTCAACTCCTTTATGTCATCTGCAGGCTTATCTTGTTCCTTTAACTGGGCCATATCTTCCTGTTTCTTGATATGGATTGTAATTTTTTGTTGGTGTTTTTGCTTCTGGCTTGCTAGATGTATTTATTCTGGGTGCAGTTTCTCCCTTTAGTTTAGGGCTTTCTTGTCTTTTCTCCCTTGCTCGTTGTGTAGTAGGAGTCAAGGATGTAGTTGGTGCTGTAAGCTATGGAGGCTGAAGCTGCCCATGTTGCCCCAGGAATTAGTGAAGCTTCTCCCACCTCTCTCCTCTGTCAGGGGTAGGGACAGAGCTGCTTCTGTGTATAATAATCCACGTTGAGCAGTACAAGACTGTATGTAGTTGCCCGGAGAGACTGATGAAGCTTCACACCCCTTCCTCCCCTACCTTGGGTGGGAATGGAACTATAGTTGTGGGCAGCAATATATGCTGTGTGGGTCCAAAATGACCACAGTTGCCCAGGTAAACTGACGTAGTATCAGGCCCCCTCCCTGCCGGGGGTGGAATGTACCCTCTGGAGTGCCCAACAGTCTAATCCATGTGAGCCGAATACACCTGCAGTTGCCCTGAGAGGCTGAGGGATACTGTCCCTTCTGCCCTTCCGGGGGTGGAAATGGAACCACCAATGTCCAACAGTTCAGTCCCTGTAGGCCGAAAGTACCTGTCATTGCCCAGAGAGGCTGAGGAAGCACCAGCCCCCTCATATCCTATTGGGTGGTGGGGGTGGTTCTATGGGTGCCCAAGAGTTCGGTCTCTTTAGGCCGAGAATACCTGCCATTGCCTGGAGAGGCTGAGGAAACACCAGCCCCCTCCTATCTTTTGGAGGGGGACAGAGGTGGAGATGGACTCGAAGGCACTCAACAAACCAGTTTGTGTGTGCTGAAAATGTCTGCCATTGCCCGGAGAGGCCGAGGATACCCAGCACCTCTCCTATCCTATTGGGATGCGAGAATGCAGCCCCAGGTGACTGACTATTCAGTCTGTGCTGGCGGAGAGTACCTGCAGTTGTCTGGAGAGCCTGGTGCAGGTCAC
>JAQZBX010035218.1:0-17185 GCA_029593785.1 Cabassous unicinctus
TTTTCACTTCCTTACAGTGATGGACACAGGACATGGTAAATATCATCAAAATTTATAAAAGTGTACAGTCTAAAATGTAAACCATACTGTAAACCATTGACAATGTTTAGTACTTATGTTTCGCTATCTGTATATCAGTTATAACAATGCTACCATCCATATACAAAAAGGTTTTAATATGGGGTGAGGAAATGGTGAGGAGGTTGGGTATATGAGAGTCTCTTGTATTCTGTGTGTGACTTTGCTGTGACCTAAAACTTCTTTGAAAATTAAATGAAAAATAGTGAGACATTGGGGAGTTAAATGGGGAAGGTGCCACGGTACAGACTGGACACCAGATATTGCAGTGATAAAGGGCAAAATGTCAAAAAAAATAAATTTTTAAAAATTTTTCCCATTTTTTTAAATATCCCAATCCTTTAATTTAATTTAATTTTTTTTTTAAGTTTTCATGTATTTTATCTCTTACATTTAAACTTATCATTATTTCATTTTCCTATTAATTGTATTTGGCTATTGCATTGGCTTCATCTTTAAAGAAGCTTTGGATCACAGAAGGGTTACAACTGGGGCAGGAGAGGATCATTGGTGGGGGGGTGTCAGGGATGGGGTGGTGAATGGGAGGAAGTTCACCTGAACATATATAAAAGGTATATAAAATTGTTCAAATATTCACGGGGCATGGTCACAGTGGGTGGAGAATCACTCAATAAATGAGAGAATACTGAATTCCAATCCTGGAGAGCTCTGCCACATTCTCCAAGGGAGCAGCAACAGACCCCCAAGTGCCCCCTTTGTGAAATAGCTTGAATATTAGTCATATTTCATCTTCTTCCATACCTCCCGCATCTCAGGCTTAACTTCCTCGTAAGCTCAGATTCCAGTAACACATGGAATCTGTGTGTTGCTTTATGAAGCCAAATAGCTTTCAGAGTTCTCCATTTTCTCTAATACCTGGGATTTTTAACCTTCTGCTACCTTTAGTTTCTTCTACCTGGCCCTCTGGTAAAAGACATAACAAAGGCAAATCCTTTAAGCTTCTTCATTTTGCATCTCGTCTTCCCCTCATGTTTGCACATAAAAGGTCTAATTTGTCAACTATTAATAGCAATCCTTAATGAGAACTCTGCTACTAATTCACTTATTTGCTTAAATTTATTGCATGCTTTTAGAATTTCTACTCTGCACAGATTGTATTGCTTTGCTATAGTTTAGCATGATTGCAAATAATCAGAAAACTTCTGGAAGAATTTGGTGGCTTTATACAGGCATTCACTTTAGATGAGGTCTATCAGACACACAGCCCAACAAAATCTAGAGCTAGATGAATTGAATTCTTCTCCTGGACATGAAGTAATTCTGTTAACCTGGAACCTTTTCCTTAACTGTTTGAATTCCATTTTTTCTATATATTAATGTAGATAACAAAATTTTCAGGGGGCTCTAAAGATCAAATAAGCAACTTAAAGTAATATGTGAAAATATGCTATACAAATCAAGTTAAATGTAATTTTATATACATATATGTAAATCATTTCAAAACAATTGATAAGTTTGTGAGCATTCCCAAGCTATTTTTTAACCAATCCACATGTTCCATTAAAATCTATGCCTTTGGGAGAGGGACAAATAGGTGTAATATAGGGGCATTTTCAAGACGTTGGAATTGTCCTGCATGACATTGCAATGATGGATACAGGCCATTATACATTTTATCATAACCTATATAAATGTGTGGGGCAGAGTATAAACTACAATGTAAACTATATTCTATGGTTACTAGGAATGCTTCAATAGGTTTTCATCAATTTTAATACATGTACCATACTATTGAAAGATGTTGTTAATGTGGGAAAGTATGGGAGGGGTAGGAGGTCGGGTATATTGGAATCACCTATATTTTTTATGTAATCTAAAACTTCTTTAAAAAATTTATTAAAACTCTATGCCTCTGGATTTTAATACCTCTTGACCTTTAGTTATAAAAGCCAAGGCACTCCTGAGGATTGTATTTCATCATTTAGATTCAGTATATCCTCTAGATATCCTTTCACCCAAAAGAAGTGGGTTTTCATACGTTCCCAGAAAAATCTCTTCATCACATTTAAGCTAGCAGAGGAGCATTATGTCTTTGAGGAGCATAGATGTGCTTGCCTGCAAATTGTAAGAATATAAGGGGAAAAAATCTGTTTTTGGTTAAATTTGACATGAATTTATTGGACAAATTTTTCTTAAAATATTAGTTACTTTTTATTACATAGTACTTTAAGAGAGAGCAATGTATATATTCCATCGTGACATGGAACATATCAGGACATATAGTCTTTTAATTTTTATTTTGTAAGAAGTGAAAATGTGGTTGAGTAGGGATGGTTGCAAATTACTTTCTCCCACATCAGTATTATTTGAGGCTAGATATGGGGAAGAAACCTTGAGACATGGAATGCTGGCTTGAGAACACAGGCAGAGTGTCTGGAACGCCAGACACTAGCTCAAAAGGAAAACCTTGAGAGCACTGTTTGACGTCTTGCTGGCTCCAAGACTCAAGGATAAGAGACAACCAGTGTGAATTTTGCCTGTAATAAACTCCAAGTTGCTATTAATCACTAGCTGTGTTTCTCTGCTCGTAGCACGGCTAATAAAAGTGCTGGGCTATCTGTGCTTCGGGGTTATTATGGCACATAAGTTCTGCCAGCTCCCTGACCCCAGCTTTTCTCTTAACTTCTCTTGTTTTGTCTTTCTTATATCGCGGTACCCTTCACGGAGGCATCCACACTTACAGCAACATCTGGCGCCGAACGTGGGGTTTGACGAAGAAGGCTCCGACAATGGGAAACTTTGGGGAATTTTAGTGCCTCTGATACCAGAGGTCGAAAGGGGGTGAGTATTCCTCGGTTGAAAATTCCTCCTTTGCTCTGGATAATGTGTTAGTCAGGGTAAACATGGGACACACTTCTTTTCTTTCTGATGAATATAAACTATTGCTTCTTTCTTTGCTTCGCCCTCATGGTGTAAATGTTGGGGAACAAAGTATAGAGGATTTATTTGCATTAACAGAAACATTGTTATTAATTTCCCTGAAGAGGGACTCTTGATAGTAAACAATGGAAAAAGATGGTTTCTCAGTTGAAAGTGAAATATAGGAAAGGAGAGCCTATTTCTGTTCAAGTATGGTCATTGTGTAGTTTAATCTCTCTGGATCTCGAGCCCTTGCAGTTGGATTCTGATAGTGAGGATTCTGATACTGCAAAGAAAAGTGAAGAAAAGGAAACTGCTCCATCTATTTTAGCAACCACAATAGAAGGGGAACATGTTTTAGAAAGGAAAAAAAACCTCCCGATCTTGATTGCCTTTGCGCTCCAGCACAGGCGGCAGCTGCACCTGCCCCAGAGGAATTCTGTGTAATGGAGGAATTAAAAAGACCTTGTCCTTTTGCTACTGGCTTAGAAGAGGCTATGATCTCTCCTCCTGTAGCTAATATTACAGTTCCAAATGTTTCTACATTACCAAAAGGCATCCAAGAGGCTCAATTAGCCAGAGACGTAGATGCTATATGTTCCCTGACCAAGTGACCCCCATAGCATCTAATGCTGAAATGTGACAGGGAGGACAACAATTCACTCACACTCCTCTAAATTTTAAGATATTGAAAGAATTAAAGGATGCATGTGCTAAATATGGATCTAGCTCTCCATATACCTTGGGAATTTTGGGAGGGATCTCTCAAACCAAAAGATTAATTCCTTGGAATTTTGATCAGCTGGCTAGAACTTGCCTCACGGACAATGAATTTTTACAATTTAAAACATGATGTGCTGATGAAGCTCATATTGTTGCATCCTGCACTGCCAATGGTAATCCTCCAGTATATGTAACATTTGAACAACCTATGGGTTCAGGAGGATATTTAGGTATTCATTCTCAAATTCAGTATTCTGACATTGCAGTAGTACAGTGCCGTCTTTGTTGTTTGCATGCCTGGGAAAAAATCACTCCTCCAGGGTCAGTGGTTTCTTCATTTGCACATGTAAAGTAAGCTGCCTCTGAACCATATGTTGATTTTATACCTCACCTTAAAAAGACTCTTGAGCACACTGTAACAGACCCAGTCATTCAAGACTTATTAATTCAAATCTTGGCGTTTGATAATGCTAATACAGAGTGTCAAAAAGCCCTTAGACCCATGAAAACTCTTGAAGAGTATATAAAATGTGCCAAGGTATCAGCTCAGAGTGCCACAAGGCTCAATTATTAACAGAGGCATTTCCTGTCATTATCATATGTGGAACCTGTTTTAACTGTGGAAAGGCTGGTCATTGTAAAAAAGACTGTAAAAACAGCCCTCTCCAAAAGCACCA
This sequence comes from Cabassous unicinctus, assembly GCA_029593785.1. Lineage (NCBI taxonomy): Eukaryota > Metazoa > Chordata > Mammalia > Cingulata > Chlamyphoridae > Cabassous > Cabassous unicinctus. Next base: position 4,359 of record JAQZBX010035218.1, read on the forward strand.
CCTGTTTGGAATTTACAGTGGATGAATGTTAATTCTGCCCCATGTGTGTGCCCAAAATGTTGGAAAGGAGCTCACTGGACCAGTCAGTGCAAAATTAAATTTGATAAAGTTGGGAGACTGATTCAGCATTTGGGAAACACCATGAGGGGCCAGCACAGGAGCCCCGGCATACAATTCTGGGCACAATTCCCTGTTCAAACTCCTCTGCCCATCTTGGAGAGGCCATTCAGAGGATCATAGACCTTACCCCCACTAAAAGTGGAAGTGCAGCCTTAGCTCTTCCTTCTAATACAAATATAGTGCTTACCCCTTCTGGCAATCCTCACTTTGTGGGCACTGGAGTAATAGGACCCGTCCCCAAAAAATATTGTAGGTCTTATTCTGAGACAATCAGGACTAATGTTAAAAGGAGTGAATGTGAACCCAGGAGTCATTGATGAGGATTAGAAGCAGGAGGTTAAAGTTATGATTTCGGTCTTCTTTCCAAATTGCCCAAAGCAATGAAATAGCTCAGTTACTCTTGCTTCCTTATCGAAAAATAGGAAGTGACTCAAATAAAAGAAATGAGGGCTTTAGTGCTATAGGAAATTGATCCATTTATTGGCAATCATCCCTTACCCAACAATGCCCAAAACACAAACTTATAATCAATGGCAAGTCATTTATAGGCCTAGTTGATAAAGGCACAGATGTTACTATTATTTCATTACATAATTGGCCATCCACCTGGCCTCTGGTAAAATTACAATTTCCCACACAAGGAATTGGTAAGGTGGATGTTGTGCATCAGAGCCAATCTATTCTTCCTTGTGAAGGACCAGATGGCCAAACTGGAACTTTTCAATCTTATGTCTTGGATATAGCCATAAACTTATGGGGTCAAGACTTAATGGAACAGTGGGGAGCATATGTCACCATTCCCCACTTATCTTCATCAGCAAAGAAAATAATGTCAAACACAGGGTTTAATCTTCTTAAAGGTTTAGGCAACAGTAATTCCCATAGACAAGGGCTACGATATCCAAATTTGTAGTGGTAGTCGCTGTTCACACAGCTCCTACACCCATACCATTAAAATAGAAAGTGTCTGCTCCTCTATGGGTGGAGCAGTGGCCCCTTACTAGTGAAAAATAAGGAGCCCTTCAGAATTTAGTTACAGAACAACTTGAGGCTGGCCATATAGAACCCTCTGATAGCCCTTGGAATTCACCAGTATTTGTCATTAAAAAGAAAGCTTGCAAGTGGCACATGCTCACTGATTTACAGAAAATTTACCCTGTTATAGTTCCAATGGGATCCCTTCATCCGGGACTTTCATCCCTTAAAATGATTCTGGCAGACTGGTATTTAATAGTAATTGATCTAAAAGATGCTTTCTTTACCATACCATTAGCTGAACAGGACAGAGAAAAATTTGCTTTTTCTATTCCAGCTCTTAATCATTCCGAACCTATGACACGTTTTCAATGGAAAGTTTTACCTCAAGGTATGATGAATAGTCCTACAATATGTCAAACTTTTGTACATCGGGCTATTCTTCCAGGATGATTGAAATTCCCTACTGCATATATTATTCATTATATGCATGATATTCTTGTAGCTCATGAAGATTCTGAACAGCTTAAAGTTATAGATATTTAAAATTAAAACAGTATTTGTTTCAAGCTGTATTACAGGTAGCTGAAGATAAAACACAATTGTCCAATCCTTTTTAATATCTTGACACTATTATTAATCAAAATAAAATTATTCCACAAATGGTTCAAATTCAATGGGACTCTTTAACTACTCTTAATGATTTTCAGAAATTATTGGGGCATATAAATTGGCTCCACCTGAGCCTTGGAATTCCTACATATGCTTTGCACAACCTTTTCACCAAATTAAAAGGAGACTCAACACATAACAGTCCCTGGCAGCAAAAGATTTAGAATGGATACAACTTAGAATTCTTGATGCTCAGTTAGATAAAGTCTCTTTAAATGAAAGTATACAATTGTTGATTTTTTTCCATCTAAACACTCTCCAACTGGAGTCTTAGCACAGGTGGAGAAAATTATAGAATGGATTTTTCTCCCACAATCTCAAAAGAAAAATTTTATACCTATTTAGATAAAATTGGAATTGTTATTTACAGTGGTCACAAACACTAATGGCAATTGATAGGGAAAGATCCTGACTCTATAATTGTTCCTTTGACTCACTCTCAAATTGAACATGAACTACAAGAAAACTATGATTGGCAGATTGGGTTGTCAAATTATATTAATAAAATTGATAATCCTTATCCTAAGTCGAAACTTTATACTTTTCTTAAACTCCATAATTAGATTCTTCCAAAAGCTGTTAGCACACAGCCTATTGATTCAGCACCCACCTATTTTACTGACTGGAACGGGAAAGGAAAAGCAGGATATTTTGGTTCCACTAAGAAAACATGGTCTACCCCATATTCTTCTGCCCAAAATGTCAAGCTAGCAGCAGTTATTTCTCTCTCATAGGATATCTCTTCTCCTGTTAATATAGTCTCTGATTCACAATATGTCACTTATACTGTAACTCATTGAAACAGCAACTCTTCCCAATGATAATTCTGAATTGCAAGCTCTATTTACTAATTTGCAAAGCACAATTTGCTCTCACATCCACTCATTATATATTGTCATATTAGATCCCATACCAACCTTCCAGGACCCTTAGCATATGGTAAGGCAATGATTGATAAGTTGTTAATTAATTATACTCCTGCATGTGAATGGCATCAATTAACTCATTGTAATGTGGCTGCTTTGCATAAAAAAATTCAATAAAACAGCAGCTGAAAAACATTGGGCTCAAAAAGAGCCTCAAGAAACCAATCAGCCTATATGGTGGAAAGATGATCAGTGGAAAAGGGGATGGGTAAAAGTGTGGGGGTGAGGGTATGCTTGTGTCTTAACAGAATCTCGGGAGAAAGTGTGGTTCCCCAACAGACAATTGAAGCCGAGGCTGGACGATGGCAGCTAAGAGAAGACGATTCAGTTTTGATCCTGTGGATCCACCTACAGAAGAAATGCAGAGGCTGAAGCGTCAATGCACGGCTACTGTTACAGCTCACACTGCTGCAGCTTCTATCCCCACCTGGGGGCAACTTAAAAAGCTGACACAATACTTACCTGGCAAGGGAGATACCATGATCATGAAAGTGTTTTTCCCAGGGCAACGCTTATCCATTGTACTCTGGATGTGCTGTCCCCTGTGATTTCCCCAAATGTGCAAAACTTGACTGCATAATTTGTGGTAGCAGGGAACTGTGTTCACACTCTCCCCCCACCAGCAAAAAAAAGGTAACACAAGAAGCTGAAAAGATTTTACACAATACCAATACTCCTATGAATGAAACTACTTTGTTCTTAGCCATGATGGCCTTGATTTCCACTACTGTAAGTGCTACACCATATCATAATTACACATATTGGGTATATATATATATATATATATATATATATATATGTTCCCCCATTCCTTGAACAACCATAGTTTGGTTGAACTAAAAACAGACTGGACAAAAAAATGAAACCTCCATTTATGTGACAACTTTTCCAATTTTCCCTTATAATCCTAAATTAATGAATAATCATAGTTGTCCCACAGAATGTTAGGAGGTACAAGGCAAATGGAGCACTTGTAAAGAAAGGAAAAGAGTTACACATTTTAATGATTCCTATGGAATTGTAAAACATCAAGCCCCTGTGTGAGCCTTGAGACCTCAAATTATAAGTGTAATGTAGTCTAAAGTGGGTACAAGTGAAACTATACATACAACTGAAGAAACCACAGTTGTAGGATTAGGGGATACCATCTATAATTTAAATCTATTAAGAGGGTTTAAATGTGATTGGAATAAATCAATTGTCATTCCCAGACTGGAATTTTGGGAAGAAATTAATGACAAATTAAAAATCATTAAATCCATTGAACTTGTGGAACAGTCACCATTTCTAAATAATTACTGGAGGAATAACTATAATCTTAATATATATATTCTTTCATTCTGCATAAGGTGTATCAGAAAAGAAAGAAATATCACAAAGAAGCAATTGGATATTTTGAGGACATTAGTCATTACTAATCCTGCAAAAAGTAAAGGGGGAGATGTGGGGAAGAATCCTTGAGATGTGGAATGCTGGCTTGAGAACACAGAGTGTCTGGAACACCAGACACTAGCTCAAAAGGAAAAGCTTGAGAGCATTGTTTGAACTCTTGCTGGCTCCAAGACTCAAGGATGAGACAACTGGTGTGAATTTTGACTCACTAGCCATGTTTCTTTGCACATAGCTCTGCTAATAAAAGTGCTGGGCTGTCTGTGCTTTGGGGCTAGCATGGCAGATACATTCTGCTAGCCCCCTGACCCCAGTTTTTCTCTTAACTTCTCTTGCTTTGTCTTTCTTATATCACAGTATCCTTCACCGAGTCATCCACACTTACAGCAATACTCTGGTATGTATTCAGAAACTGCCAGTAATTTTGCTAGTGGATCACAAGGAAAATAATGCTTGGTGCCACTCTCATTTCCATTCTATGATCTTAGGTCTGTGAATCCCAGCTATGGGAAATATAGCACCATAGAGTGGACACTGATTTGAAGGATATACAGCCCTTGAACATTTATACATCCCTGTAAGGCATTGCTCCATTGTTGACATTGTGATTGAGTCTTCAAAAGGCCATCCATGGTTCTGTCAATCTATGTGTTTCAGCATATGGCTTACATCCTAAGGTCAGTTAAGCCCATGAACATAGACCCACGACCTGCATTTCCTTTGCAGTAAAGTGATTTCCTTGAGTAGAAGCAATTTTTGTGAACTACCATAATGGTGGTTAAGGCATTCTCAAAGGCACAGAGAAGGTAGTTTGGGAAATAATATCGTGTGTGAAGAAGGCAAATCAGGATCCAGAGTAAGATTATTTTCCAGTAAGAAAAGAATGCTGCCCATTAAATGATGAAAGTGGTCCAATATGCTCAACCTGACATCAAGTAATGGTGTGAACTCCATTGTGAACAATGGAGAATGGAAACATAATGGAGTCCTAGTGTCAATCTCTGTTGCTGGCATACTGCATACCCAGCAGTGGCTCTGCTCAGGTTGGCCTTGGTAAGTGGAAATCCATGATACTGAGACTATGTATAACCTGCATCCAAAACACCATGGACACTTTAGTACTGAACCCTTTGGGCAATGGCTGGGAAAAAGGCTGTGTGGTGTTAACAATACAGGTCTTCCTATATGCTTGATTATAAAACCTTTCTCTGCTAAAGAAAATTCAGGTGAGCATTTACATGGGACACAAATATATTCTGTGTTTTCACTCATTCAGAAAGTTCTATCCACACACCAGTGCCCAAGAACAGTCAGTCTCCAATATTCCATGTTCTTTTAAACCCTGACAACCCAACCAGAATACAGGTCACAGCTCATGAATTTGTATAGCAATGCACATCTGGTGATTTCTCCTTCCAAGCAATATAAACTACCAGGTACTCTGCCTTAGGTTCTAGACTATGTGAGGATTTTCCTGCACAACTCTACTTTGTTAATATACCAGAAAGGGGATGTAATACCACAGCTGTCCATTTTGGGTGATGTATCTATATTGTGTAAAGCACTCTGTAAACAAGATCGATGTTTTCACTTCTTTTAAGGAACTACCTAAGAGGCCAAAGCACTGGGCTAGGTAAGAAAAGGTAAGGGGGAAGGATTGGAGGCAATGGGCATTTGAGTCATTTTTTCAGTAACTTACTTGTGCCTTAATGACCTAATAGAGTCTGATTTCTTATAAGCCACTTCTCTTTGATGATGGAGTGCTGCAGCACATGGCCAATTTAATGGCTTAGTGAGACAGATGTTTCATAATGGGCAACACAGTTCTCATAGTATTAGGTGATTCATGAGTAAGTAATCAGTCTCCACTACTGTCCAGTAAAAGGCTAAAAGGTTTTTCTCAAAAGGAGAGTAATTATCTGCAAGGGATGGCAAGCTTTGCCCCCAAATCCCACATTTCTGCTCTGTAATTCTCATTTAGAACCCTGACAAATTCTTCAAACAGCATCCCTTTTGCCACATACTCTTCAAGCACTATTTGATATGCTGGATCAGAATGGCCCTAGTGGCAAAATAGCTTGCATGTTAGCCTAGAATTGTTGCAGAGACTCCTCCTAGTCCAGTACCCACTCAAAGCTAGCAGCTTTTTTCATTAATCAATAAATATATCAGAGTAGCACATTCAAATGAGAAATATGCTGGCTTCAAGCTGCTTGCAGGAACACTTGGTATTCTGACACTTTTTAGGTTGTATGTCAGGGCAGATGCAAAAGATTATCCTTCACTAGGAATAAGATTTCATCACTTTGCCTTCTGTACTGGTTGCTTACAAATTTTACTAATATGGAAGCTACATGAATTTTTATTGAATTTATTACACATCTCCCGATGTGCAAATGTCGTACCAATAAATCTAGAGCAGTTGTACTTCTTGCTTACTAAGTCCAATCAGCATATCTTCTACTTAATGGTCAAGAGTTGTGAATTTGAATAATATATTCAAAACATTTTGAATAATATACCTGCAGACTACATTATAACATTAGGTGAAGATTTGCTATGCCCCCAAGGAATAAAAGTGAAGGTATTTTGCTCGCTTGGTCAGCTGAAAGCAAACCAACAAATATTGGGGAAAAAAAAAGTACTTGCCAAATCAAAAGCTTCATACCATATATCTAGGGAATGTTTAAAATTTTCAAGCTCTATTACATATCTGAAACTATAACTGCAATTAGAGTAATCACCTGGTTTAGTTTATGATAATATACTGTCACACTCCAAGATCCATCTGTTTTCTGCACAGGTCAAAAGGAATGTTGAATAGTAATGTAATGGAATCATCAGCCCTGCATATTTCAAACATTTTGGTGGCACTAATCTTCACCATATATGTATGAATCTATTTCTGAACTCTCTATTCAGTTCCATTATTCAAGATATCTATCTTTTCAATAATACCACATCCTCTTGTCAATCTTAGCTTTTTGTAAAGCCTAAAATCAGATATGGGAGTTCTCTATCTTTGTATTTCTTTTTTCAAAATTCTGTGGATTATCTTGTTCCTTTGTTTTTGCACACAGATTGTAAATTCAGCTCATCTATTTCTGCAAAAAAATTTTTTTGCTTAAATTTTAATTGTTTTGCATTGAATCTATACATCAGTTTGGGATTGCTTTTAATTATTAGATTAATTACTTCCAAATGGCAGCCTACTGGTATCATATTTCTTTACCTCTTCTTTTTATTCAGATTCCATGACCAACATTACCTATCCACTATCATAATTTCTTTGTGTGGGACCAAGGCATCCATGTATTTTTTTAAGTTATTCTAATTATTTCTCATTTAAATAGCCGGGTACTAGCCCTTAGATTAGTATATGGGATTCTGAGGCAAGGAAAGAGCATATAAAACTCAAAACCTGTGACATTTACTTCTACCAGACCTCTAAATATTCATTCACATAGAATATTACAGTTATCTCTCTATTGCCCCTACTCTCAGGTTAATAATTTTTGTCCATAAATTTATCCTCTCAATGAGATTCTCAGTGAGCTTCAATTGTCTTTCATGCCGCTTTGAATTGTGGCAGTTTAAAATTTAAGTATGAACCATAGTAATATTATTAAATACTTATAATTTTTCATAGTTTATGTCTTCAAAATATTTTATTACATACATATTTATGGAATATTTGAGGAATTATGAAAGTTATCTTTTCAACAAGAGGAAACTGGATTTCAGTGGATTTAACATATTAACCTAAAGCCACATAGCTAGTACATATCAGACCTAGGGCTATGTACTAGAAAATAATTATTACATTCCCTTTCCAATTCTATACCACGTTGTTTTTCCACTGAGGGATCACTTTTATTAGGAGTCACAGTGCTTACATGTAGTGATTGTTATGCAGTTTGTTATTCCAGAAACTTTCACTTGAATTTTATGGGGGAACAATCTCGTCTGTTGCTCTTCTATTGCAGAAGAGAGATATTGTGTTTTCCCCATGGACATATCCTGTGGAATAGAAGAGATTAAATAGCTGACATAAGTATTCAAATGCATAATATTTGCAGTGTATTTTAATTAAGTGACCAGTTCAGTTCCAGAGGTAAGAAGAAAAGATTTTCATCAGGTACACAATATTTTAGAAACTATTACCCTCAGTCTCATACTAGAGTATGAGCTTGACTATTTCATTTGAGATAGGGCTTTGTACTTTACTCAGAGCTGTGTATCACCTGCCTTCTAGGGCACGTAGGTGGAAAAATAGGAAGGTCTTTCAACATACTTAGGAAAGTAAAGCTGCAACACAAAAATTTGCTTTAATTATTTTCATGGAACATAATAAAATAGAGGCAATAGAAATAGTGGAGCATATTTAAATATGAGTGAACTTTTTAAAAAACCTTAATTTTAGAGAAGTTTTTAGATTTACATTTACAGAAAATTTACCCCAGAAGTATAAGAATTCTCATATAACCTTCTACACACCCAAAAATACTTTCCCTATTATTGACTAATGAGATTATAGTGGTACACCTGTGAGAGCTGATGAACCAATATTAAAGCATTGTTACTAACCAAAGCATATAGTTTACATTATAGCTTACATGTTGTGCTGTACAGATCCATAGGCCTTGATAAATGCTTAATATCTGTGTCTGTTTTGTAGTATTAAAAAGAAGTATCTCATCATCCCAAATATGTTGTGTTCCACACATTTATAACCCTATCCCTTCTGAACCCCTGGCATCCAATATATTTATATCAGTATTAAATGTTCTTCCATCAACACAATATAACAAAAACAATAACAACTAATTTACTTTGATCCTTAGTCACACACCCCCAAAAATTGTTCAATCCTGAATTCCTAGGGACCTAGTATGACATCTGTTACAACAGCCCCAGGCTGAGAAGGGACACAGATACCAAGGGATAGATGAAAGGAAATATTTTGTCCACAGCTGCAAACATTCCCCATTTTTGGGGGATGGGTCTGTCCTTCATCATTGTTTTGTTGGTTGTCTAGGACATGCATAAAGAAATTGAGAGTAGGAGTTGTCCATTGCTCTGTGAGAATTGAGGGTTCAACTGACACTGGAACAGCCTGAAGATTTATGTCTATGAGATATGTACTTAAGAGGTCCTTTGAATATTACAGGTTCAAATAAATAATAGAAGAATCATGGTTAGGGGAAATATAAATGAGTATAACTATGTTATATTGGGGAGATAGATTATCACATTTTCTCAGATAGGGTCTGCTGAAAGGGTCTTGAATTTATGAGGCTGTTTGCCTTGCCTTTGTTGTCCAGATGTCCCTAGAGCCCTCAGGAGCTCTCTTATTTGATACATTATTTACTGTGGCAGTTAGTGAAGTCTGTCTGATACCTGCATAAGTGTAACTTGCAGAATGATCTCCCAACATACTTTGAAATATCTTAGCCATAAAAACTGTTTTTTTAATTTACTATTTCCCCCTTTTGGTCAAGATCTTTTCCTAAATTCATTGCTGATCCATGTTTAGTAATAATTCCTCAGTTCCATGGAGGCTCAAATGCAGGAGTCATGTCCCACATTGGGGGGAAGGTGGTACGTTAATTATCAAAGTTTGGTTTTGAGAGGGGCCACATTTGATTAACAAGGAGTTGCTCAGGGGTTAACTATTAAGCATTAAGTTTAATTAATCTATGTTTCACTTTTACAGGAATAAGGTTCATACATACAAGCATTAAGATCGAGGACATGGCATTTAGGTTTGTTTTCTTTATGTAGGCATGACATATATTTTAGTGATTTTTGCCACTTTATTTGAGAAAATAGCAGGGTTTCAACAGGATTGAAGTGTAATATTTTGTTAGCTGCTCTGCAGCCTCTATCTTTTGAGAATACATACCTATGACAATATCCCACAGAAGTACGTTTTAGGTGCATTTTCCCCCATATATCACACCACTATCGATACCCTTTGCTCAAAATGTACCTTTAAAGTAGATCCTGTAAAAAAATTCTTCTATTTATATTCTTCACTACAATCTTCAGTCACACCCAAATTCACTTAGTCTTAAAGTTGACCATTTTATCCTCTAACTTTGCTTCTATCCTCATGTACAGACCCAACCTTCCACATTCAACCATGTACATGCTCACACTTCAGCATCATTAATTATACTCACATTGCTGTGCACCATCAAATTCATCCATTCCCAAACTATTATAATCAACCAAATTGTAAATAATGCATAGATTAAGAATCAGCTCACTAATTCTAAAACCCTCCTATCTTCTAGCAACCTATCTCCAAACTCTACCTCCATGAGTCTGCTAACACTCCTTATTTTATATCAATGAGATCATGCAATATTTTTCCTTTTGTGTCAGCTAATTTTACTTAACATAAAGTTCTTAATGTTCATTCATGTTATCCAATGTGTCAAAATTTGTTCCTTCTTACACCTGAATAATATTTCATTATATGTATATACCACATTTTGTTTTTCCTTTCTTCTGTTGATGAAGACCTTGCTTGCTTCCACATTTTGGCAATTGTGAATAAGGCTGCTATGAACACTGATGTGCTTATATTTGTTTTTGTCAGGGATTTCAATTCTATTGAGCATACACCTAGTTCTAGGATTGCTGGATCATATAGGAATTCTATTATTAGATTTCTGAGGAACTGCCAAAGAGTCCTCCAAAGTGACTGAACCATTCTCTTTAGCATCAACAATGTGTATTCTTATTTCTCCATTTTCTCTCCAACACTAGTAATTTTCTGATTTTTCTAAATAGCAGCCAGTTTATTAGGTGTGAAATGGGTGTAAAAGGGCATATTTGGAGCAGTGAGATTCTTCTGTATAATACAATGCTATGTCAGACACATGACATTAAACATTTGTCAAGATCTATGTGTCTGTAAAACACTAAGTGTAAACCATAATATAAACTATAGATTTTAGTTAGCAGCAATGATTAAATATTGGTTCATCAACCATAACAAATGTACCACACTAATCCTAGATGTCAATAATAGGAAAAATTATATGTGTGTGGGAAAAAGAGTTATATGGAAATTCCCTGTTTTTAGATGTAAATTTTATGTAAATGTAATTCTAAAACTTTTCCAAAAGTAAAGTTGGAAAAAAATGTCTTATTTTTAGTTAGTAGTGCTTGCATATCTTAGATTATTTCTAAATAAAGCATTTACCTGTCCTCCAATGGAACATTTAGCATATATAGATAAATTGAGTTTTATATATATACCTATGATTATGTTCAAACTAATTCTTAGTAAAACTTCATTGATTAACTTATAGTGATATTGCTAGTTTTTCTGTAATTTGATTTTCACTTATTATAATTACAGATGTCCTCAAGAGATGACAGCTTGATATAACCTTACATGGTTTTTGTGAATGCTCAGCACTCATTATGGAGTGAATTTCCATGCTGTAATCCCTGTGAAGGACTCCCTAATGTTATCTCACTTGCTCCATGTGCCCTTACATTCTCAGATCAATCCAGCTCTCTGGAAATACCTTTGGCTCATCACAACTGATATTTGTCCCATTAATATCTTCCCAGTGCTCAACTAGAGAAAGTTATTAGAACCATCCTGAATCTCCCAAAATTATCTTATAACGATATGATAATATTTATTAAGTGTATAACTTAGTCTCAGGAAAAAAAAACAAAATACATTTTAAAGAATAACTTTTAACTGGATGCTATTTTCAGAGGGACCAAGATTTCAAAAGCTTGTTAGTCTATCTTCAAGAGTACCTTTACTGAAGATTTTCACTCATTTGTTATCTCTGCCTTTAAACTTTTGAAATGAATGTTCATTTTTCATCATTCCTCAAAGTTTACACCCAATGAACAAATCCCCAAAGAATGATCTCCCATTAGCTCAATAAACACCTGCTTCAGCCTTACTAATTATGTTTTGTTTATTTTTGTAGTAAGATTTATTTATTTGAATGGATATTATTAGTGGAAATTTACTTTTATTTTAATAATATTCACTTTTTTCCCCCTGCAAGGATGGTTGTCCACCATAACAATCTCATGAAAACAAGGTAATCAAAAGTTAATACTTAAGACAGTATTTGAAATTTAATCCAATATTTTTCACTACATCATTTTTTAATCAATTATGCAAAGAGAACGCATATGTCTATTGGAAAAAACACATTTTTGATAACAGACTGAGAATTAAATCTGTACTCAAAAGTCCTTTTGAAAAAAATTTCAGAAACAAAATACTAAGCATAATTTCAATATCATGTTGTCTTATAGAAATCCAGCTATCTGAGATAAAATCTGCAGCAGATTGATATGGCTTATGAAATCCAGAAATAGATATTGGATTATGTTTGTAAACTGGTCTGTCCCAATGGACATATTAGATTATATTGCATTCAGAGGTTTCACTTTTACTTGATTAAATAATGATTAAGACTTTGATTGGGCCATGTCAGTAGGATGTTGCATCACCATCCCCTTGGTAGGTGGGTCTCACAGAGAAACTGAACTGCAAAGAAGGAAGTTTGGAATTTTGGATGCTGGAGCCTGGGAAGTAAGGACACAGAGGAGCAGAGAGAAGGCTCTATTAGACATGGCAGAGGTCCCGAGAGGAAAAATGAGCCATTTGCCTGATAGTCTACAACTGGCCTTGTGGAGAAAGCAGAGTAGCTGTGCCTGGAGTGAAATGAGCCCTGGGAAGAAAGGAACCCA
>JAQZBX010035219.1:0-24667 GCA_029593785.1 Cabassous unicinctus
TATTATATTATATTTATTATATTATATTATATTATACTATACTATACTATACTATATATTTTTACTCTGAGCATGAGTAATATGGATAAAAGCCTCATCTGAAAGGACATTTGTGATTTTTCCCTGGGTGCTGTATCTGTCATTATCTACAATTAGTCACAATTTTTCATATCAAAGATAAAACACTTTTACCTACAAAATAGTAGACACACCCTTTTTCTACCTGATACAAATAGTCTCTGAGGTGATTTACTATTAAAACATCAGCATTTCAAGTTTTTTCAGTTTCTCAAAGATTTGGTATTTAAAATAAAGTAATAATAATAGTTTTCCTTTCAAGGGTAAATTCATCAGAATCCATTTTGGCACAACAGGAAAACTGGCTTCTGCTGATATTGAAACATGTAAGTGCCTAGTGCCAGCTTTTCTACTGGTGTTCAAATATCCCTTTAATTCATTTCTGTTTTTTTGTGACCTACAAAATTTACGAAAAATGAAATTTGCATCTCACATAAAATTTTTATACTTTTCCTGTCTCCAATTTGTTTCCTTCCAGATCTGTTAGAGAAGTCTAGAGTTACTTTCCAGCTTAAGGCTGAAAGAAGCTATCATATTTTTTATCAGATTACATCAAACAAGAAACCCGAACTAATTGGTAAGAATTATCATAACTTTGTTTTCAGAATTATTGCACAAATACTACTCAATGCATCACCCAACCTGTTATTTTATGTCTGAATTTTGTCAAGTTTATATTTCATTTTGATTTTGAAAATAGTTTTATAAGTTTGGTAAAAATTTAAATGTGCTAATTACAAAATTCAAGAGGAAAGCAGAAGAAAAACTGAAAACACCACCCCCAAATCCTACTACTGTGAAATAATTACTATGAACACTTGGATGAATATCATTCCAGTCATTTTTTAATACATATATCTTTACATAAAGATTTTTGTATAAAATTTTACACCAGTGGAATCATAGCTGGATGCTCTTCGGTAATCTGTCTTTTGTTGTTGTTTTTTTACTGAGCAATAATATATCATGGTTTTTTCCAGGTCAATATATATAGCTCTAAGTCATGATTTTTAATGGTTGCACAGTCTTCCATCCTAAAGATAACTGTAATTTACTTAACCATGTCACTTTAAGGATATTTAGGCTGTTTCCAACTCTGGCTTTTAAACAGCTTACATTGTAATGGTTATCCTCACAGACACAGCTTTCCCCAGTATGTGATTATCTTCTTTGGATTATAGTTGTTTTAAAAGAGGGTGAATGATAGAAGATAGCATGACATCAACACCAAGGTGTTTGAGGTGGTGATAAAAATCCTTTAAATTTCTCTTCAAATCCCATCATTCACCTTTCAATCTACTATCATATAGTACCTTAGATCTTGAATAGAAATCTCTTGTTTTAATGAAGAGGATAATTCTGCCTCTATTTACTCTGCTCCATGTATTCAGAAATGCTTCTGATTACCACGAACCCATATGATTACCCATTTGTGAGTCAAGGGGAGATCAGTGTGGCCAGCATTGATGACCAGGAAGAACTGATGGCCACAGATGTAAGTAGAATACAAGAGAAGTGGAATTATGTTGAGTTTTAGCAATGGTTCATCCAGATAAATATTCAGTCTCTAGTAAAAACAGTAAGATAGGACTCAAGGATGAGTATAGATGTGCCCCTAAAACATTTCATTTTCCCTTAACAGTATTCTAAAGATTGATTACTTCCAAACTTACCTAAACCTTTTTTGTAATCTACTTGTATTAGATCCATTCTGCCTCTCAAAATAACAAGTTCCTTAAGTTTACTATCATTGTTCTCTACCCTAAGTTTACTTCTTGATTTTCAGACAGCACACACCTAGAATTTTAATGCTATATGCTGCTTTTTGGTTGACCAGGTCTCTATCCACCCAATCTAAGGAGTTCCTTGGCCCCCATGGGTGTTGGTAGTTCTATCAGCTTGGCCATCAAGTCAGGAATGTGAATATGAAGTATCAATAGTAAGTGCGTGGATCATAACCTAACAGTTATCCTGTTGGTTATATTGACAGAGTGCTATTGATATTTTGGGCTTTACTAATGAAGAAAAGGTCTCCATTTATAAGCTCACGGGGGCTGTGATGCATTATGGGAACATGAAATTCAAGCAAAAACAGCGTGAGGAGCAAGCTGAGCCAGATGGCACTGAAGGTATCAGCTGAGTCATTCATCCTGATTTCACATTTATTTGAAAATCACATTCTTACCTTATTATACTTGAGTTTTCCCAGAAGATAAATTCACTTTTAAGAATTGAGTTTTAAAATATAACTAAATAACCCACTATATAGAACATGGACATTAGATAGATGTTTCCTATGATTTCTGAAGGTCTTTAGAGAAATTCTCAAAATCAAGACCTCGAATTTAGTGTAAAAATGGGAAAGAGTACTCAAAAGTATATATTGATAACACTAGACTAAAGGCTTTTAGTTAAAAAATTTTTTTAAGGAAGTGGGTTTCTTTGGGCCATAATAACTTTGTTCTATCCTTTCCTCCTTTTAGTTGCTGACAAGGCGGCCTACCTCCAGAGTCTGAACTCTGCTGACCTGCTCAAAGCCCTCTGCTTCCCCAGGGTGAAGGTTGGCAATGAGTATGTCACCAAAGGCCAGACTGTAGAGCAGGTAGGTGCAAAATTCAAATTCACCGCCAGAAACACAAGCATTTTTACAGTCCTAACAACTTCAAAAATTATATCTTTGCCTTTGAAGGTGTACAACGCGGTGGGCGCCCTGGCCAAAGCCATCTATGAGAAGATGTTTCTGTGGATGGTCACCCGCATCAACCAGCAGCTGGACACCAAGCAGCCCCGGCAGTACTTCATCGGGGTCTTGGACATTGCTGGCTTCGAGATCTTTGATGTGAGTTAGTAGTTCGCTGGTGTGGGAATTTTATACTAAGGCAATGGAAATATCAATAGGGAGGAATTTTCTGATCTTTCTTACTGTCAAAAAGATATGTTAAGACTTAAAAGAGAGTGACTGGGCAGCTACCAGTTTTATTGTGGTGACAATTTCTCTTCTATGAGAAACGATACACTTAATGAGGACTCTTCAACTTCTACAAGATGCAAAGGGAGTTAGGAAATTAGCTTGGTGTTGTGGGAACTTTTAAATATCCCACAAAGAAAAATGAGTTGACATAAAGATATTGTATTAGTCAGGGTTCTCTCGGGAAACAGAATCAACAGGAGATATCTGTCAATAATATGAGATTTCAAAAGAGACTCTCACATGACTGTGGGGATGCACAAGTCCAGGTTCCGCAGGCAGGCTGCAAACGAAGGGCTCCGATGAAAGTCTGATGAAAGGTCCTTGATGAGTTTCTGGGAGAAGTTGGCTGTCCAACGATGAGCTGGGAAATTCTCTCTGAATGTTGAAATCACTTCCCCTTTTAAGGCATTCAACTGATTTGGATAAAAGTGTCACCCATTGATGATCAATCATCTCCCTGATTGATGCAGATATAATCAGCCATCCATGCAGTAAACTCACTGGTGATCAAAGTCCATAAATGTTCTTGTATTACAATTAGCCCAGTGCTTGCTGGAACAAACACCTGGAAACCATTACCGGGCCAAGTTGACACATTAGCCTAACCATCACAGATTTTAAAGAAAACTTGTGCAACATATAACATCCTCTGAATATATGGTGGGGAAATCATTTGGAAATACTTAGGCAGATAAGAGCTGAGAAAAAATTAGTAATTTAGAGCCAGCATTAATAAATGTAATCATCTCTTCATTCTCCTCTTTAATGATATGTGATTTAACTCCATAAATTCACCCAACATATTAAGTTCATATTAGTGAGACCATATAATATTTGTCCTTTTGTGTCTGGCTTATTTCACTCAACATAACATCCTCAAGATTCATTCATGTTGACATATGCTTCCCAAGTTCATTTTTTCTTACAGCTGAATAGTATTCCATCGTATATATATATATATACCACATTTTGTTTATTCATTCATCGGTCAACAGACACTTAGGTTGTTTCCATCTTTTAGCAACTGAGAATAATGCCACTATAAACATTGGTGTGCAAATATCTGTTTGTGTCCATGTTTTCAGTTTTTCTGAATATATTCCTAGTAGTAAGATTGCCAGATCATATGGCAGTTCTATATTTAGCTTCCTGAGGAACTGCCAAACTGTCTTTCACAGAGGCTGCACCATTCTACACTCCCACCAACAGTGAAGGAGTGTTCCTATTTCTCTGCATCTTCTCCAGCACTGGTAGTTTTCTGTTTTGCTAATAATGGCCATTCTGTAGGGTGTGAAATGATATCTCATTGTAGTTTTGATCTGCATTTCCATAATAGCTAGTGATGTTGAGAATCTTTTAATCTTTGGCCATTTTTCCTTGGAAAAATATCTCTTTAATCTTTTGCCCATTTTTAAATTCGGTTGCTTGTCATTTTATCATGGAGTTGTGTAGTTTCCAAAGATTTTCTCCCATTGAGTATGTTGCATTTTTTTACCTCCTTAACAAAGTTGTTTGAAGCACAAAAGTATTTAATTTTGAGGAGGTTCCATTTATCTATTTTTTCTTTCATTGCTTGTGCTTTGGGTGTAAGGTTTAAGAAACCACCACCTACCACAAGATCTTGAAGATGTTTCCCTACATTTTCTTATAGGAGCTTTATGGTTCTAGCTTTTATATTTAGGTCCTGGATCCATTTTGTGTTAATTTTTGTATAAGGTGTGAGATAGGGATCCTCTTTTTTTTCTTTTAGATAGGGATATCAAGTTGTTTTTTTTTTTTTATCATAATACCTGTATTTGGTTTTGGTATTAGGGTAATGTTAGCTTCATAGAATGAATTTTATAACATTTCTCCCATTCATTTTTGGAAAATTTTGAGCAAGACTGGTATGAAATCTTCTTTATATAGGTTATTAGGATTGATTAAGATAAAAGTGTCTTGACAGGATATTTTTAAAGAAATGCTTTCATGATTTGTTAAACTGCCTTTTGTTATTTTATATTTTGAAGTTGAAATAAAGTTTAAAATTTAAAAATATATATGATATTGTGGGATAAAACTTGATTATGTAATCTACTTTTCCTACTTACAGTTTTTAAGAAGTTTATCTTATTCTTTTTGGTTATAAAAGTAAAACTTAGGCATTGCAGACAATATGAAAAATCAAGGAAAAACATTCCACATATTCCACTGTTTATATCTAGTTATTGTTAACACTTTGGTGTTTTTTTTTTTTAATTCAAATGTATGTTATATTTTACATAATACTTGATACCTTGATTTTTTTTCATGTCACATTAAAGAAGAATGGGGATGGCAAGTATTGTTCATTTTGAAATTCTATCCCTGGTGAATTGCATACAACAAGAACTCCCAGCCAGCTTCCAATGGGTCGCAGGTTGACTGTCAATAGAAAACTATCAGCCCTCTGGAAAACGCAGAAAAGCAAGGGAATTAATCGTGAGATTATTACGTAGAAACTCAGAAAAATACCGAATAAACTTAAGCAAGTGCCAGAAAAGAGTATTAATCATGATTTAGGACTTTCTATGAAACGGCAGCAGAGAAAACAGACTCCACAAGACCCCAAACCTTCTAGCACTTTTCACCCTTTTCTTCAAAGGAGTCTCTTCAACTCAGTGATTTTGACATCTATAATCTAAAGGCCATGTGAAACATATTTTTCACGTTAAAAAGCCCTTTATGAAAAATGCTCAATTTGCTTAAGAAAGAAGTTAAACACATCTGTTTATTTAGTTCAACAGCTTTGAGCAGCTGTGCATCAACTTCACCAACGAGAAGCTGCAACAGTTTTTCAACCACCACATGTTCGTGCTGGAGCAGGAGGAGTACAAGAAGGAAGGCATCGAGTGGACATTCATTGACTTTGGGATGGACCTGGCTGCCTGCATTGAGCTCATCGAGAAGGTTTGTTTTGCATTTCAGAAACCACATTTTGTGACAACTACATTATTCATTGCATCTAATTTTAATGCCATAGACAGAAACAAAGTTTGAATAGAATTACAATTTTGGCTTTGTGGTCTGTTTTTCAGCCCATGGGCATCTTCTCCATCCTGGAAGAGGAGTGCATGTTCCCCAAGGCAACAGACACTTCCTTCAAGAACAAGCTGTATGAACAGCATCTTGGAAAGTCTGCCAACTTCCAGAAGCCCAAAGTCGTCAAAGGCAAGGCTGAGGCCCACTTCTCCCTGATTCACTACGCTGGCACCGTGGACTACAACATCAATGGCTGGCTGGACAAGAACAAGGACCCCCTGAACGACACTGTGGTCGGGCTGTACCAGAAGTCTTCACTGAAGACTTTAGCACTTCTCTTCTCTGGGGCTCAATCTGCTGACGCAGGTAATACTTAAAAGTCTAAAACTTTCTGCAGGTATTATAGGTAATGAGATGTTAGATTGAGGCTGGTGATCCCATTTGTAGCCCTGTCAGGTCTAAGTTGCAGGAACAAATCCTTGTTTCTCCTAGGGTTGAATTGGTAGGCTGCACTGTAATTATATGTTTGTGACTCACCCCAGCACTGAAAGGAGCTCTGCTATAAAGGGTCAAAGATGAGCTATCAGGTTCTCAACCAGTAAAAAGCCTCAGCTTCCATGCTTTTCTCCTGCTTCTTCCTCCATATCTATTAGGTATTGAGTATCTGGGAATATTTAAGGGAATATAGTGACAAATTTCTGCTTCCAATACTACATCTATTGATGATTTTTTAAAGTCACTGTGTCTCCAAAGTCCTAATATTAAGAAATCCATCTATATACAGTGAGGTGAATGCCCTTCACTTCATTTCCCAATGTAGAAAGAATCACAGAAGAATGGATGCAAACTTAGTTGACAGATAAGATTCATTCAGGATCAAAGAGAGAGGAGAGGCCAGTAGGATCTAAAAATGTTCCACTCGATGAGTACAGAAGTCAGCAAATAGGAAGGAAGTTGCCTTGCCAATTCAAAACTATATTTAAATTACATCTTTTCTTCATTATTTTTTCCAGAGGCAAGTGGGACCGTCAAGAAAGGTTCTAAGAAGAAGGGCTCCTCTTTCCAGACCGTGTCTGCCCTTTTCAGAGTAAGGAAGAATTTGTTTCTGAAACTCCTCAGATACTTTGGGAATTAGTTTTTAAAAGCACAGGATCTTCTTTGCACACATTGTTTAGGAAAGGACTGACATTAAATAATGGTTCCTGTCAATCTGGCTTTGGAGAGAAGGACTTTAAATTACTCAGAAAGTATTAGTTCATCTTTCATGCCATGTCAAATAATGAAGAATATTTTACAGGAAATTTCATAAAACTTAATACTCTGCCATTCACAATCAAGTTGAGTCATGACAATAAGCAATGACGTGTACTCTGAGACTAAAATATATCAATAAGACTAATGAAAATCTAATGGCCCTCCCACAACAAACCTAATAACCTTGATCTCTTTTTCTTTTCTTTTTCTTTTTTTTCTTTTCTTTTCTTTTTCCTTTTTCTTTTTCTTGTTTATAACTTTGATCTTAATCCAAGCAATTCTCAATTATAACTGGTAGGATTTTTCCCCCATATAAATAACTTTATGTTCTAAAAATTGAGAGCTGGAAAGGGGGATCTATATTTATGAGAAAAACTCAAAATGTAGTGCTGGCTTGCATTTCCTTATTGGGGAACTATGGAGTTTAGTAGAAGAGTGACCATCTAGTATGGGAAAATCATGGCCTTGTAAATGGATGTTTGTGCCCAGGGACCAGGGTAAGAAGAAGGTCAGTGCTTGTAAAGGCTGAAAGGAATCACGTGTCAGTCTGCTTTAGATGTATTACTACTCCCACTAACTCAGTCGCAGGAAGATGTACTGAGGAGGAAACTATATTTCCAGAGACACCTATCAAGATGTTCCCTCAAATGAAAATAGTGGCCATTCAACTCAGCTACAGTGATTTTACATCCCAACTGCTCATAACCATGTCTAAAGTCAGAGATAACAGGGATTTCCCTGATTTTACAGGAGAATTTGAACAAGCTGATGACTAACCTGAGGAGTACTCATCCTCATTTTGTGCGGTGTATCATCCCCAATGAAACCAAAACTCCTGGTAAGAAGTTCTAGAGTGAGAGCTCAAAGCATAACTGCCACACCCCCTAGTTTTAAACTCTGCAGTGAGATAAATGTGCATTTTTTAGGGGCCATGGAGCATGAACTTGTCCTGCACCAGCTGAGGTGTAACGGTGTGCTTGAAGGTATCCGCATCTGCAGGAAAGGGTTCCCCAGCAGAATCCTGTATGCAGACTTCAAACAGAGGTCAGACTCTCCTCATTATGGCATATCTTGAAGTTCAGTGCAAACAAATTTAGTGCAAACAAAACGATTTAGTGAAAAACATACCCTTAAATGATATTTTTAATCTGTTACAAAAAGGAGTAAAAAATTATAAGCCTCAAATCACTTTTAAAATATAGGTAAACCACATTCTAAGCCCTGTGCAGAATTTTCATTGGATTCACCATGTTCCTAGTTTAGCTCACAGATGTGTACATTAACTTCAGTAATTAAGAGAACTACCATGTTTGAGTGTTTAATATGTATAGATTATCTCATACATATTACATCTGTAATTAATCGTTATTGGGTTAACTCACAATAACCCAAGAGATAAGTACTATCAATGCCTCATTTTATGGATGAATAAACTGAGGATCAGAGAGATCGAGCTACTTGCCCAAAGTCACATAACTAATAAGTGGCTGAGTTCAGAACTCTCTCATGCATGCACAGCTACAAAGAAGTCATTTTTTGTAGCTTCTTTCTAAATCATTCATCTTCACCTTTTACTCTCATACACTTTCCCAGTATTTCTTAACACTGGAACATACCACCAAAATATTTCTTCAGATCCTCTTTCTCTTCCCTGATAAGCCCATATTAAGAGTCAAAGAGGAGGCAAAGGGGTTAAGGGGCTGGGTGGCAGCTGCAGTGAGCTGGTCTCTCCTAAGCCTGGGTCTGGAGGAGTTGACAGAGAGCTCCAGTGCTCAAGACCCAAAAAGTAAGCAAACTCAAGAAGTTTGGTTTTAGGGTGGTTAGTAGGATAGTTCTGTATACCTAAAGCATACTTCTATCAAATTCCACAATCAAAGGTTGCTCCCTGAATCTTAAAAAGCAAATACATCTGGCAATGATAACATATTACATTGCATTGGTATCTTTACCTTAATGTGGACCAGATGATAGCATCCTTTTCCGAAAACAGGATCCAAAGAGACAGAAAGGAAAGTTTCAAAGAAGGAAGGAGAAATGGAGCAAAAACAGATAGCTCATACTAGATTGACCACCCATGTAAACAAACTCCTCCTGTGAGCCAAGAGTAAAAATAACTGATTTTTTAAAAATGGATCATTTGATATTTCGCTACCATTAGTGTCATCAGTAACTAATTTTTTAATCACTATATTTACTTTAACAGATATAAGGTTTTAAATGCAAGCGCTATCCCTGAAGGACAATTCATTGATAGCAAGAAGGCTTCTGAGAAGCTCCTTGGATCCATTGACATTGACCACACCCAGTATAAATTTGGTCACACCAAGGTAATAATTCTCTAAATAGTACCTGATGCAAATCCTGTCCCTTTGAATTTTATGTAAAAGTTAATGATCTGCAATTTTGCCCATGTGCAGGTCTTTTTCAAAGCTGGTCTTCTGGGGCTCCTAGAGGAGATGCGAGATGACAAGCTGGCCCAGCTGATCACCCGAACCCAGGCTAGGTGCAGAGGGTTCTTGGCCAGAGTGGAGTACCAGAAGATGGTGGAGAGAAGGTATAAAAACATATTTATTCATATTTTCCTTCTTTAGAAACACATTTGAGGTGGCTTAGGTTAAGACTCACATGATAAAGTCATCAAAGTAAGAAAAATTGGATAAGAGTCCTATAATGAAGGGGAGATATCTGTGCACCAGAAAACATAAATAGGGATCATCATTGCAGAACACATTATGAACGTTTGGATTAAAAAAAAGAGAGAGAGAGAGAGAGAAAGAAGGATTAATTGTAAATAGGTTTCATATAACAAGAGAAAAAGTACCAGTGAGTAAGTGGAGATAAACTTTTCCTAAGCACTTGGTTCTAATAATAAAATACTGGGTAGATCATTACATAAGGGACATTGGACAGCATAGCAGACAATATTTTCAACAGTGGTTTTAGAAAAATATGAAGAAGCAAACTTCCTCTATCTCATTTGTACTGTCAATCTATCAAGATTAAAAATATTGAGGGCATTTATCTGTGAAGGATTTTTTGCATTAAGTTAATACAATGTCATTGAGGTATGTAGCTTTCTGGTGAGCTACTTTGGGCAGGGACAGAGTTCAACGACTTTACAACCAGAAGTCTCAGACTAGGTAGGATGCTTATGACCAGGACCCTTAGTGAGAAATGCATTTTATATTACCACCCAGACATGTATGCATATGTGTGTGCGTATAAATATAACAATTTACATGAAACAAATGTTACCCTTACCACACATAACCAATGCAAATTATTTTGAATTGCATTCTGTTTCATTAAAAATAAAAAATTTTGGTCATGACCCACTAAACTGACTTCATGACTTACTAATAAGTGGGCGACCTCTGATTTGAAAACAAACATTGCATGAAGAAACATTGAGAGATACCCAATAAACTATATATATGTTTGGATAATTAATTGCCTAAATATAAGAGTAACCAATTTTTAAAAATAATTTAGATTAAGAAAAATGTGATGATGATATAGAGTAGAATGCAAAATTCACATAATATTAAAATATAAAACCAGGTTTTCAAAGAAATTCTGAGTTTTTAATGAGTCCCTTTATCCCATGATAGAAGGGTTGAGTTCCCTCTTTGCTACCCTCAGTGTTGTTTTTGTAGGAAAGTCTGAGAAGCACTGGTGTTCAGCAGTGATTTTCAAAGGGTGGTTCTTGGACCTGTATCATTAGCATCTCCTGCAAACTTGTTAAAAATGCAAATTTTCAGGTTCCACCCTAGGGGGATGGAGCCCAGGAATCTGTGTTTTAATAAGCCCTCCAGGTGACTGAGATGCACACCAAAGTTTGAGAAGTACTGATGTAGAGATATGAAGGAGGAGGGAGTCCTTGACCGTCACTCTTAAAAGATAGTTTGTTTCATCATATGGGCTTTTGAAAGCTGGTGAGGAACACTGTGGGGGGTGGGGGGGAGAACCTCTAACTCTCCTGCTGAGATTTCATCCACAATATCTCATTTGCATCAATTAAATTTCAGGGAGTCCATCTTCTGCATCCAGTACAACATCCGAGCTTTCATGAATGTCAAGCACTGGCCCTGGATGAAACTGTTCTTCAAGATCAAGCCTCTGCTGAAGAGTGCAGAAACTGAGAAGGAGATGGCCACCATGAAGGAAGAGTTTCAGAAAATTAAAGACGAACTTGCTAAATCAGAAGCCAAGAGGAAGGAACTGGAAGAAAAGATGGTGTCGTTGTTGAAAGAAAAAAATGACTTGCAGCTCCAGGTTCAGGCTGTAAGTAGTGGTGTCATCCAGGATTCTGCTAATCCAAATATCAGTGTTGGGACTCTGTGGGCAAGTACCAGGAAGGAGTTGGGTAGTCAAGAGTGAACCCCAAAACTCCCCCAAAGAAACCCACTCAACCAGCACAAAGGCAATAAGGGAGACCTGCCCATCTTCCACTATACACAATTTTGTCAGATGACACATTTTATATTTCTGTTCCCTTGGAAGACAGGCCTTGAAAGTGATTTTAACAATAAATAATCTTAGATAAAATATTGAGGGGAGGATATCATGGAGAAAGTGATGCTTTTTTTCTCTGAAATTTTCTGGAAATTCTTTTGGGTATTCATGGGTCTTAAATCACACTATGGACAGATGACAAGTAGCAGTAATCTATATCAAATTTTATGGAATTATTGTTTGTTACTGGTTTCAAAAACTTTGGTTCACTCTTTGCAATCCATCTCCACAGTCAGTTCCCATCATGTTACATCAATAACTAAGTTGTTTGGCTACCCCCATCCTCTCTTCTTCCACCCAGTCTGTCACTGTTTCCTGGCCTAGTCATTCTAGAACACCTTCCATCAACTCTGCAATCTAATTTATAAGACTGCCTTTCATTTAGAGCAAACTGAATTGGTCTGGTATAATTCGCTTATTTCAAAGTCACATATTTTTACTGTTTTGATTAATATGGGTCTTTTCTGTCAAGTTTGGGCAGTGTAATAACCACTTGTTCTAAGTTACAGAGAAGAAAAAGCCAGGAATTTCTTGATTAGCCTCAACTTGAATTTAGAGCATCATAACTAGGATCACCCTCTAGTATCACAAGGAAAAACATTTTAGTAGCAGCACATCTTGAATTTCTCCTGCTGGAATGCCTTCTACCATCCTGCTTCTACCCCTCAAAAGTTGATTTCTACAAAAACAAATCCTACCCATCTCTCAAGGCCCAATTCAAATGCCACCTTTTTCATGATACAATCACTGATCCAACTTCTTTGATCTTTTATGTCACTAATAGCTTTCTACAATAATGATAGCATTCAGTGGGTAGACTTTCTAATCTACTGTAGAATATTCTAAACAGGTGAGAGAGCATTTCATACATTTTGGTTTTTCTACAAAATGTGGAGTATCTACAATGGACACAATAAGTGGTTCATGAGACAAAAGTTTGTGAAGAAACAAAAAGTGTAGGGAAATATAAAGGCACACAAGCAGAAATTTATGCTATCATTGGAAAATATTTCTTTCTTAGTTCCTGGTTTTGATTTTGTTTTCAACTCAAGGAAGCTGAAGGCTTGGCTGATGCGGAGGAAAGATGTGACCAGCTGATCAAAACAAAAATCCAGCTTGAGGCCAAAATCAAGGAGGTGACTGAGAGAGCTGAGGATGAGGAAGAGATCAATGCTGAGCTGACAGCCAAGAAGAGGAAACTGGAGGATGAATGTTCAGAGCTCAAGAAAGACATAGATGACCTTGAGCTCACACTGGCCAAGGTTGAAAAGGAGAAACATGCCACAGAAAATAAGGTAGGAATCACATTCTGCTGTACTGTATAGAGGGTCTGCCACCCAACTCAGCTGTTTTAGAACAGCAATCATCTCCTTAACCTTCCTAGGTGAAAAACCTCACAGAAGAGATGGCAGGCCTGGATGAAACCATCGCAAAGCTGACCAAGGAGAAGAAAGCCCTCCAAGAGGCCCACCAGCAGACCCTGGATGACCTGCAGGCAGAAGAGGACAAAGTGAACACCCTGACCAAAGCTAAAATCAAGCTGGAACAGCAAGTGGATGATGTAAGTCTAGCATAATCAAGGAATACTTTTCTTCTAAAGGAAGCTAAGTATTCCTTCTGACTCCACATTACTGATGTTTAGCTTGAAGGGTCCTTGGAGCAAGAAAAG
The DNA here is from genome assembly GCA_029593785.1 of Cabassous unicinctus. NCBI lineage: Eukaryota > Metazoa > Chordata > Mammalia > Cingulata > Chlamyphoridae > Cabassous > Cabassous unicinctus. The sequence goes on from JAQZBX010035219.1 coordinate 13,488, forward strand.
AAACTTCGCATGGACCTAGAAAGGGCTAAGAGGAAACTGGAGGGGGACCTGAAGCTGGCCCAAGAATCCATAATGGATATTGAAAATGAGAAACAACAACTTGATGAAAAACTTAAAAAGTAAGTATGAAAGAATTGCTTATGAACTTGCTTCCAAATTTTTGTTATGGACTACATTGTTTTCCTTTGCTACTTTTCAAAAAGGAAAGAGTTTGAAATGAGCAATCTGCAAAGCAAGATTGAAGATGAACAAGCACTTGGTATTCAATTGCAGAAGAAAATCAAGGAGTTACAAGTAAGTACATGATTTCCATCAGTCTATCTTAACATGACAAAATTATTGACACAAACAAGCTAAGTTTGTATTTTTCACTAATCACAGGCCCGCATTGAGGAACTGGAAGAGGAAATCGAGGCAGAACGGGCCTCCCGGGCCAAGGCAGAGAAGCAGCGCTCCGATCTCTCCCGGGAACTGGAAGAGATCAGTGAGAGGCTGGAAGAAGCTGGTGGGGCGACTTCAGCCCAGATTGAGATGAACAAGAAGCGGGAGGCCGAGTTCCAGAAAATGCGCAGGGACCTGGAGGAGGCCACCCTGCAGCATGAAGCCACAGCGGCCACCCTGAGGAAGAAGCACGCAGACAGCGTGGCTGAGCTGGGGGAGCAGATCGACAACCTGCAGAGGGTGAAGCAGAAACTGGAGAAGGAGAAGAGTGAAATGAAGATGGAGATTGATGACCTTGCTAGTAATGTAGAAACTGTCTCCAAAGCCAAGGTACTACTGATTATGGGAAATTGATAACAACAATAATCCATAATGCACACATCATAGTTTGCACAGGACACACATCATGTCATATGTTATTCACAGTAATCCAGGGAAGTAAGCAGGAGAGATATTAGTATTTTCATTATCTCCCTTTAACATATGAAGAATCTGAAATTCACTGAGGCTAAGTGTATCAGCCAATCACACCTTAATAAATGACAGCACCAGCTCTTGAACATAGGTCTTCTGGGTTCTCCATGTCTTTAATCAGAGAACACAATTTTCCAATCTTTTGAATTATCCAATTAGCGAAGGTTCATTATAGTTGCAGTGAATTATGAATATGCTTTTAGAAAATATAACATAAAATTCTTATAAAATCTTGAATTTAGAACATTATCTTTACCTTTTTTTATTAATATGGAACAGAGCATCACAATGAGTTTTTTGATATTTTAATGTATATTTTTAACTTAGGACAGCATTCATAAAATATAAAGAAAGATATTTCTTATAGATCGCATTACCTAGAAGAGAATTGGACTTATTTTATATATCACAATAAATCCTTTATTTTCCTGTTTTGGAAGAAATATAGCTACAGCAAAGATTATTAGCTTGAAAGGTCTTGATTTACTTCTTTTCCTTTCTTGTCTAGGGGAACCTAGAGAAAATGTGCCGCACTCTTGAGGACCAACTGAGTGAGCTTAAATCCAAGGAAGAAGAACAGCAGCGCCTGATCAATGACCTGACAACCCAGCGAGGACGCTTGCAGACTGAGTCTGGTAATTCTCCCCTTTTCTTTGGTGCCTAACAGTGGAGATGATGTGGTTAAGAACAAGAGATTTGGTGGTGTTAAAACCTAATAAAAGCAACTAAGAGCATGTGTGATTCACTGAATGGCTCAGTCTCACAACCTCTGTGCCAGGTCATTTGGGGACAATGCTGGAGAAAAAGACTTCAATAGGACTGGGTCAAGCTCTGTGGTCAGGGCTTGGGCTAAGGGTCTACTCCAGCATGGTAGACCCTTTTTATCTGTATCAGAGTAAACTAAATTCCTGAATGGGACAACGAACAATCTGGTCACTCAAAAGTTCTATGGATCTGAGAATATGTAGAATGATGCATTTTAGCTCCCTTCTTTGACAGTTAGCCTTAAGGTTTGCACAATAGCATATAACAACTGAAAGAATTTGTTATAGAGAGAACTTAAGCTACATTTATTCATTCAAATTAAGCTACAATTACTCATATATTAATTAATATATGAGTTTCACCATGCAAACTGGAAATTTGACACTGAGCACGAAGATGCCAAGAGAGAGTTCAATTACCTGTGCACTCAATTTGGAGGATAGGAATAAAATTATTTCTAATATGGGCTTGCAAAATTTTTCTTCACTTTAAGAAATGGTGCCATTTCTTTTCTCTATAGGGGAATTTTCACGGCAGCTTGATGAAAAAGAAGCGCTGGTGTCTCAGTTATCAAGAGGCAAACTAGCATTTACACAACAGATTGAGGAGTTAAAGAGGCAACTTGAAGAGGAGATAAAGGTAGCTATTAAAAGACTCATTTTAACCACATGCAGCGATTCTTAAATGGAGTGTATTACATGAACTTATAAAGGATTTTGAAATATAAGAATTAAATATTTAAATATCCAGTAAAATGAAAGCATAACTATCTCCACAGGCCAAGAACGCCCTGGCCCATGCCCTGCAGTCCTCCCGCCATGACTGCGACCTGCTGCGGGAACAGTATGAGGAGGAGCAGGAATCCAAGGCCGAGCTGCAGAGGGCAATGTCCAAGGCCAACAGTGAGGTTGCCCAGTGGAGGACCAAATACGAGACAGACGCCATCCAGCGCACAGAGGAGCTGGAGGAGGCCAAGTATGTGCACAGATATGAGAGAATGTACAGAAAACTTGGCACATTGAATCAGAAATATACAACCTTGGAAGATTCAGTGAATTTGTACATGAATGCTCTTAATTAACTTTTATTTGCCAGGTACTATCAGGTACTGAGAATAAGAAATGAATAAAACAAACACGGTCCCTGCTTTATTAGCCTAAAACTTAGTTAAGGAAACAAAGAATAACAAATAATTACACAGATAACTAGAGACCTTATTGCCGTTTATTAAGCACACCAAGGTCCTTGCTGCTTCAGAGTTTTGCACTTGCCGTTCCCTCTGCCTGGAACATTTAACCCCCCAGATATTCCTCTAGCTCACTCCCTGACTTCTTTTAGATCTTGATTCATATGGTACCTCCTCAGGAAGGCATTCCTTGAATAGCTAGGTATGTTCCACCTCTTCCCCTATTTTATTTTTCTTCATTGCACTTATAACTTCAATATGTCATTCATGCATTTGCTAACTTGTGTATTGTTTATCTCTCTCACCTGTTTGTAAGCTTCATGAGGTAGGGACCTTTTCTCTCTTGTTCACTGCTATGTACCCCATGTCTGGCACATAATATGAGCTCATCAATACTTACTGAATGAATTAATGGATAGTATGGATTTCCTAATACTTTCCAGTATGGTAATAGTTCACATTTCTTATGTGGGTTCACATCTCTCTAAAAAACATAATCTTCAAGGAAGAAGCTGGCTCAGCGGCTACAGGCGGCTGAGGAACATGTAGAAGCCGTAAATGCCAAATGTGCTTCCCTTGAAAAGACGAAGCAGAGGCTCCAGAATGAGGTCGAGGATCTCATGCTTGATGTGGAAAGAACAAATGCTGCCTGTGCAGCCCTGGACAAAAAGCAAAGGAACTTTGATAAGGTAACTCATACAGCAGCTCTGCTCACACCGTTTCCCTTCATCTTTTACAGTAGCTAATCAACCGTTCTTGGTTGTTCAGGTCCTGGCAGAATGGAAACAGAAGTATGAGGAAACACATGCTGAACTCGAGGCCTCCCAGAAGGAGTCCCGCTCCCTTGGCACTGAGCTATTCAAGATGAAGAATGCCTATGAAGAAACGTTGGATCAGTTAGAAACCCTGAAGCGAGAGAACAAGAACTTGCAGCGTGAGTACCTTTCCCCCTTTCCCTTTCAATAACATACAAGAACTAGGTGGAACTATTCTCTTGTGTCATCTCTGTGACCAAACCTCTATCTGTCTTTTATCCAAACAACAGAGGAGATTTCTGACCTCACGGAGCAGATTGCTGAAGGAGGGAAACGTATCCATGAACTGGAGAAAATAAAGAAACAAGTGGAACAAGAAAAGTCTGAACTTCAAGCTGCATTAGAGGAAGCAGAGGTACAAGTCAAACTGCCCATTATAAACAAACTAATTCAGAAAGGAGTTAGACCATCTGTGGAGACTGAATATAGATGAATAGCACAAAGTTATTGGGAGGAGAGGTGTGAGGAAAACTTCAGAATACACCCATTCCCCTTTTAATGTCGCCACTTGCTTACATTAAGGCATCTCTGGAACATGAAGAGGGAAAGATCCTGCGTATCCAGCTTGAGCTCAACCAAGTCAAGTCTGAGATCGATAGAAAACTTGCTGAAAAAGATGAGGAAATTGACCAGATGAAGAGAAACCACATTAGGATCGTGGAGTCGATGCAGAGCACGCTGGATGCTGAGATCAGGAGCAGGAATGATGCCATTAGGCTCAAGAAGAAGATGGAGGGAGACCTCAATGAAATGGAAATTCAGCTGAACCATGCCAACCGCATGGCGGCTGAGGCCCTGAGGAACTACAGGAATACCCAAGGCATCCTCAAGGTAGATGGGTTCAAGAGATGGTCCCGGAATAATTGGGGTGACTGCAGCCCTGAGAATGTGGTGTCTCAATGAGTGTGTTCATTCCACAGGACACCCAGATCCACCTGGATGACGCTCTCCGGGGCCAGGAAGACCTGAAAGAGCAGCTGGCCATGGTTGAGCGCAGAGCTAACCTGCTGCAGGCCGAGATCGAGGAGCTGCGGTCCACTCTGGAACAGACAGAGAGGAGCAGGAAGATCGCAGAACAGGAACTCCTGGATGCCAGTGAGCGCGTCCAGCTCCTTCATACTCAGGTGGGATTCAGCAAAAAGAATTCACCTTCAGTAAATACTGAGGTGCCCCCTGAAAATATAAGCTTGAATTTTTTATATGGCAGCCAGGTTTCATACTTAAACCAGATTTTCACTGGAGTATTAATAAATCTTTCAGTCCTCTATTTTGAATTAATTATTATTTATTCACTTCCTAAAACACTCTAATGCTGCCTGTTATAGTATTTTGTTAATATCTTTATTGACTCTCATTATCAATATTGACATTTTTATTGTGGAGAAATGGTTTGTTTTAAATATCTGTATAATTGTATTCCTGTCGATGGTCTCACTGTAAATGGTAGTTTTACAATCATATAGTATTTATTACTATTTGGTCTACTTATGAATTATGCACTTGAGCATACTTAATATATTATAACATTTTTATTTTTAAATTATATTACAGAATAAAATTGTTTAATATTGCAGGGCTTTTTGACTTGCAAATTTTTATGTAAAATTGTTTCAAAGAAATGGCTATCACTCAGTTTTTAGTAGCAATATATATTTTTAAAAGTACAACTTATTTCTAAACAGAATACCAGCCTAATCAACACCAAGAAGAAACTGGAGGCAGACATTTCCCAAATGCAAGGAGAGATGGAGGACATTGTCCAGGAAGCCCGGAATGCAGAAGAGAAGGCCAAGAAGGCCATCACTGATGTGAGCAAGATAAGAATTTATCTTATTGATATACATGTGCTACCTATCATCACCAAGTTTCATTATTTCCTTGGTCTATTTGCTAATTAGGCAGCCATGATGGCTGAGGAGCTGAAGAAGGAGCAGGACACCAGCGCCCACCTGGAGCGGATGAAGAAGAACATGGAGCAGACAGTGAAGGACCTGCAGCACCGGCTGGATGAGGCTGAGCAACTGGCCCTGAAGGGCGGGAAGAAGCAGATCCAGAAACTGGAGGCCAGGGTGAGCGTCCCCATATCTGTCTATTTCCATCTGCTCCCAACACGTTACTGGATGAAAGTTCTTAAGAGCCTACTTACTTGTAGGTGCGTGAGCTTGAAGGAGAGGTGGAAAGTGAGCAAAAGCGGAGTGCTGAGGCTGTCAAAGGTCTGCGCAAACATGAGAGAAGAGTGAAGGAACTCACTTACCAGGTATGGCGATAGTATTTATCAGCTAAGCTCTCTTCCATATATATGTGAGATATTCATATGCAATGATGCAGCAGTCTTTTGTTTTTAAAATAAGGCCCTACCATTTTTGTAATCTTTCAGACGGAAGAAGATAGAAAAAATATTCTCAGGCTTCAGGACTTGGTAGATAAACTTCAGGCCAAAGTGAAATCTTACAAGAGACAAGCTGAGGAGGCTGTAAGTATTAAAGTAGAAGGGAAGAGAGAAGTCCTTGGGTTAAGAAAAGCTAATAAATAAATAAATAAATTTACTTCTCCTTATAATAAATAAGCAGTTTGCTTTACAGAAGATTGTACTTCTTAAAAACATTTGTACATTTTTATACTTATCACTTATCTTTTATAATACTTATAGTTTGATTTTTAAAGTAAACTTTTAATCTACAAGGAAAACTCAAAAAATTTAAAAGTAGAAATAATTCTGGTCACAATATAATAAAATTGGAAAATGATGAGAAAATATAACAAAAACTCCTAAGCACTAAAATGTCTCTAAAAAATTACTTTCTTAAATAATTGTTGGGTTAAATTGGAAATAAAAAGTTTAATTACTGAATAACTATTAATTATAAGGAAAATTACAAAGTAGATATTACTTATACAAACCTATAGAATGTAGCCAAAGCTGACCTTGAAGGCCAATTTGTTCCTTTGCATTATGAATCAAAAATAAAAATAAACAAATAAACTGACAGCCCAATCAAGATGTTATAAGTAATAATAAAACAGTGGAGGAAAGAAATACTGTTAAAGATAAAGACAAAAATTAATGAATCAGAATATACTATTTTCTAATTCGCTAATTTCAATATTATCTGATCATTTTTAACTTAATATAATCTAAATTCTAATTTGATAATAGATAAACACAAGGTTAGACTCTGTGAGAAGGGAAAGTAATAAAATAAATATGATTAGGAAAAAGAAAGAGAAAATACAAATCTACAAAATTAGGAATGAGAAAGGGGATAAACCATACACATAGAGGATTATTTTTTAATGTAAGAGCTACATCTGTCAATAAAGTTGAAATCTTGAAGAAATGGATATTTCCTAGGAGAATATAAATCACCAAATTGGCTAAATAAATTATTTCCAGATTACTTCTGAAAATAGACCCAGGTCCAGAGAGGCCTTTTAAAATATCAAGGGATAACTTATCCCCAAGCTGTGTAAGCTGTTCCACAACATAGGAAAAGATAGAAAGCTTTCCAATTCATTTTAAGAAGCTAACATAGCCCTCATACCAAAACCTCTCCAAGAGAGAATGGGGAAACAAAAAAAAAAAAAAAAAAAAAAAAAAAAAAACCTAAAGGCAGTTTTACTCATGAGTGTAGTTATAGCAAAGATAAACTGCTAAGTATTTGAAACCATTACTTTAATAAAGGAATTGTCCATCTGTGATTAAATAAGCTTCATTTCTACAATGAAAGGACTAAATATTATTAGGGATTCTGTCAATAGAATCATTACACCCAAAACAGGAGAAAGAAATATATGATATAAATCATTTAGAAATGTGCCAAAATGATACATAATAAAATTCAGCACTTATTTCAATTTAAAGAGACTATTAATAACGTCATCCTTAATATGATAAAGAAAAATCTAACTCTAACAGTTATGATCTTATAGCCAGCATTAATAACTATGATTTTAATATTCTTGCCTTTTTCTCTGATATTATGTTTTTTCATGTGCTACTTGTGGTATATTTAGGCTTTAATATGATTTGGTTGTGAAAATAGAGATGTGATTATTTATGTGACACCAAACCCCAAACAAATCATAAAGATAATTTTAATAATAAGCAAAATCTAGGAGGTGATAAGATAATGTTTTCTGTTGAGTATTGGTCTATGCCAAGTCCTTTCTTCCCCTAGACCTATAGAGTCTAGGAAGATGCACAGTATGGGTTCCTTACAATTCCATTTTTATTCTCAGGAGGAACAATCCAACACAAATCTATCTAAATTCCGCAAGCTCCAGCATGAGCTGGAAGAGGCCGAGGAGCGGGCTGATATTGCTGAATCGCAGGTCAACAAACTGCGGGTGAAGAGCAGAGAGGTTCACACAAAAATCATAAGTGAAGAGTGATCAAGTCCTGATGTCATGGAGTGACTGAAGATAGGCACAAAATGTGAAATTTTTGGTCATTTCTCTCTGTAATTATCGTAGCTCTGCCCTATTGCAAAGGAAATAAAGATTATAGGGTAGTTTGCAAATGACATCCTTAGCCTGGTCTTTTTTTTTCTGTCTTCTGAAGTAAGGTCAAGTTTGAATAATCACAAGGCTATCAACCAATCACATTCAACCTGCCACTAAGAAGTATTTATGTGTTCACATTTATTTTAGGTCTACGGTAATACTTTGACTATATAGGCATCATTTATAAGAGAAGCCTGTTCTGATGACTAGAAATCTGGAAGTCATTTTTATTTCTTTCTAACCTTTTCCCAGTATCTAGGTATAGTAAAATCAGAAAGCTCCTCTTTCCCCTAACATGAATCTAATTTTTCAGGTCTATGCAAAGGATGGCACTAGCTATATGCTCACACAGGTGATTCAGACTGATATATATAATTTATTCTCCTTTCTGAACAAATGTTATCAAGAATGCAAATCCAAAGTATTCTTATTAGCATGAAGATTTTCATCTTTGATACCAATGTACTCATGCCCTCAGGGTATGGGTTTGACATGAATGAGTGAGATAAGACCCCTCTCCCTTCAAAAGTTACACTGTGGCCACAAAGTCTGGAGATATAGAGATTTATTCTATTCTATTCTAATGTATTTAATACATTTATTCTATTCTATTCTATTCTAATGTATTTAATAAGCCATGTTTCCAGACTTTATGGCCACCTGCATAATCATGTAAAGAGCCAAAATAAATGACTAAAACTGGTCAATAAATGTGAATCTTAAAATAGATTATTCAAATATATATTCAACACACACAAAGAAGAGTATAAACGTGGTACAAAAGGTAGATACGGTAACAAGCTGGATTACTTGGGGAAGTTTTCCAGGAGGATAAAGATTTTTAAACTCGATTCAGTTGAAATGCATAGCCAAAAATACAACATTCCTCAACATTCAGTAATTTCCCATCTGACTAGTAAGCAAGAGTATCGTTTAAATGGAACCATGTGAAAATGATTTAAATTAGATATGTGGTACTGATTTAACAGGTAAACTGGATTCACACCATAATGTTGGTTTTAAGAAAGGTGTAGAATTGCTCTTCTCACAGTATTGGCACCTCATCTACTTTGTTCCCAAATCACCAATTAATGCTTGAGTCCCTTATAGCTTGGCAGTAACAATCAAAATAAAGTTTTAATTTTTAACTAAGACTATCCAGAAAATCTATCCAAAGCAAGTCAAAAGGCTGTTTTAAAATTCCCACCAAATCCTACTTAGAGCATTATTAAAATGTTCTCTCTTCCTGAGAATCATTACTTACATTTTGCAGGTGCCTAATAAAAAAACCAGAAGTATAAGAAAGTAAAATGATGTACCTGTGGTAACAAAGAGGGTTAATAGTTGGCCAGGAAAGCCTCTCTCAGATGCATTTAAGACCCTTCCTGGCAGCCTCAATCTACTCCCAGGTGGAAGTGTTAACCAGCAAGCATGCTAGACTGCAAGGCAGGCCACCAGGCTCCAGACTGCTGTGTGACTTATGGACAGTGTCCTTTCTTGCTTGGATCTCAGTTACTTATTAGTAAAATGAGAAATTTCAATTAGACAGTCCTTTTCAGTAATAAAACCATGTGACCCTTCAACCAGTATCCCCAGATATCTTCTTTCATAAGGCAATTAATCCCATTAAATCAATTGAAATATAAATACAAGAAAACAGTGATGGGTACAAAATAGGACATATTAAGCAAATTTGGTGCCAATTCCATGCAGACTGTGCTGAGAGGGAGAGATGCACAGAAACAATACAACATTTTTTTTTTGTAAATAGAAAATCAGAACAAGAAATAATTTTCTGATATTGTTTGCAAGCAAAATGTGAAATATATACCATGGGTAGCTGATGGTGGAAAAGTCATAGATGCTGCATATTTAGACAGAGAAATGTCCTGTTTTCTAATATTTTCTTATGTTGCGTTCCATAGAGGAGAGAGGATTTCACAAGAAACTTGCATAAAGAAAATAAGAGAAGCAGGACATCTCAGCTCGGCAAGGCAATGTAATTTTGGAGCAAGTTTGAAGTGGGAGTGGATGATCTGACAATGAATCAGAGGTGACTGGAGGAAACAAAAGAAGCTGCCTATCTTTGGCAGTTCTTCGTGAGGCAGTTTTTAAAATTAAATTGCAAGCATCCTTGAAAAAGCCCCCCCCCCCAAAAAAAAAAAATCACTCCTGAGGAGAAGGAACTAAAATTCTTTGTTATAACACTCTGGTAAAGAGCAGAAACTTTCCTCCCTGTATAATAATCCCTGCAATTGTGCAGGCAGTTAAAGGACTTCACACAGGCAACCCAGTGAAACAGAAGAATGGTAGGCAGCAAAATCCAGGGATTCCAGCACATAGCTGTCTCTGAAACACCCCCTTATATCATTCCAAAGGCAGATCACTTTTAGATTGCCAACAACTCAAATTATTTATAGGAGATGGATTCATATACTTAACCCAATGTGAGAGGAAATATTTCTAATTATATCCAAACATCACTAATATGAGGGGAATTACACTTGGAAACCATCATTGCCAAAAACATGTTTTGCCAAATATGTTTTAAGAAAGAGGAGAAGGCTACGTGTTTTCCATATTTGATCCTATAAAAGTACCCTTGGAATGAGTATGACTTGTCTTTCCTCATAAAGCTTCAAGGTAAGTGTGTGTGAGGACAGGGCTCTGTCTGAGGACGGTAAGGATGGGGAGCAGGGTGTCATGTCTGGCTGTGCAAGTGCATGCCACACATCCTGGCTCCTGCCACCCCTGGCAGTCCTTCCCATGAAGCACCAATTTTAATCAGATGTTTTAACGTTCCCAGTTATTCCTACATTCATTTTGGAGAATTTTGTTACTAATGGCCATTGTTAGAATTTAATCAAAGAAATTTGTTCTTTTTCTTCAAGTTCTGACCACTTCAAGGTTGCATCTCTAAGGTAAGATCCTGATTTTTTTTTTTTCTCATTCTGAAAAAAATCTTCTGCAGTGGTTTGGAGAGAGCTTGAAAGTTA
>JAQZBX010035220.1:0-24681 GCA_029593785.1 Cabassous unicinctus
ATTTTGCTTATCCATTCATCTGTTGATGGGCACCGTGGCTGATTCCAACTTTTGGCAATTGTGAACAATGCCGCTATGAACATTGGTGTGCATATATCTGTTCGTGTCTTTGCTTTCAGCTCTTCTGGGTATATACCCAGTAGTGGAATTGCTGGAACATATGGAAGATCTATTGTTAGTTTTCTGAGGAAGCCCCAAACTGTTCTCCACAGTGGCTGGACCATTCCACAATCCCACCAGCAGTGGATGAGGGTTCCTATTACTCCACATCCTCTCCAACACTTTTAGTCTGCTGTTTTTTTTTGATAGCTGCCATTCTGATGGGTGTAAGATGGTATCTCATTGTGGTTTTGATTTGCATTTCCCTAATAGCTAGTGATGTTGAGCATTTTTTCATGTGCTTTTTAGCCATTTGTATTTCTTCCTTGGAGAAGTGTCTTTTCAGGTCACTTGCCAATTTTTTAAATGGGTTGTTTGTCTTTTTAATTCGAGATGTAGGATTTCTTTATATATGATGACATTAGGGTTCTATCAGATATATGATTGCCAAATATTTTCTCCCATTGGTTAGGCTGCCTTTTTATTTTCTTAATAACATCCTTGGAGGTGCAGAAGTTTTTAATTTTGATGAAATCCCATCTATTTTTTGATTTATGATTTATGATGGGGACAAAACAACACCCCATAAATCAACCTGGGAACACTGAGGCTTTTGAAGTATAAGAATCATATAGCTTCCAAAGATGCACGAGTAAAGTGGCCCCAGAACAAAGGCCAAAAATGGCAACCCAGGAATTCCTGAATACTTTGCCTTGGACTGACAATTTTTGTTCAATATATTTTTTCTTCTATGTATTTGGATGAGATGCACTATTTAATAATCTTTAAAGTTTACCAGGGAAATTATAACATTCTTGCTTGCCTTTCCAAATGGCCACATATTATTTCTTATTGACTGGCCAAATAATGTATTTTAAATCATTATATATCCTGTATTAGCGAAAGGGGTGCTGATGCAAAATACCAGAAATCTGTTGGTCTTTATAAAGTGTTTGTTTTTGTGGTAGAAACTCACAGTTACCAGGCCATAAAGCATAAGTTTCTTCCTTCACCATAGTCTGTTACCCCGTCTTGGAGCAAGACAGCTGCCGTCATTTGCCAGGGTCCAGGTTTCTTGGGTTCCTCTCTTCCCAGGATGGCATTTCTCTCGGCTCAGCTCCACTGTTTCCTCCACAAGGTCAGCTGTAGAGTATGAGGCACTCTAAGCTTTCCTCTCTCCACAAGGCTAGCTGTGAACTGTTAGGTGAATGGCTTGTTTCTTTTCCCTGGGGCCTTCTGTGCTTGCTCATCAGAACTCCATCTTCAAAAACTACTCCAGCTCTGTCCTTCGCTTTTTCTTTTTATGTTTGAGACCCCAACCACCAAGGGGCAGGGCTCAATGTCTTACGGACTGTGGCCCATTCAACGCCATTATCATAACTTAATCATGCTGAGATTTACAGAGCCTTTTACAAGCATTATCCAATATCTATTTTTGGAAATCTTAAAGATATCAAACTGCTACTTATCCATTTACCCATTTTATTCTATATATTATTTTGTGGTATATTTTAACACTTTATTGATGTCCTAGGCCATGGATATCATTATTACTTTATCCACTCAATAGTCATGAAATATATGAATTTAAATAACAGATATTGTTCTTCCATCCATCCTGAATCTTGAACCTTCTGAGTTTATTTTCTTTCCCTGAAGAATTATATTTTACATTTCTCTTAAAGTGAGCTGCCTCTAGCTAACTTTATTAGATTTTACTCATGTTTAAATGTTTTTATTTCAGTTCTTCCTGAAGGATTGAGATTAATTAAATCTCAGGCCCTCGACAATCTCCACTGTGGTTGAGAGCACCCTTAGGGTTCAATTTCTCCATTCTGTTGTAAATGAAATCAGTTCTTTGGGAAGAAATTAAGGGCTTTCAGTTTCACAGCCCGCTTCCTGGAACCCTATCCCCCAGGCAAAATCTGTGCGCTTTGGCACTGGTCATTGGAATAATGGTACAGCTCTCTGAGTTATATGTGTGATTTTGTAGTTGAGTTTTGGTGGAGAATGCACAGTATATTGAGTTCTTCTTGGTACCATTTTAGGGACCAATGCAATTGTGGTCAGCCCCACATTTTGCTCAATGATGGCCACACCGAAAGCACAGCCACTGCTTCATGAGTTCGCATTTCTACCAGACTTAGGAGACCCCTACTGACCCCTTTGCCCTGGGCTAATGTCCTCGTTTTAATCTTGTGTGGATCCCATAAAAGTTTGTCCTTACTAACCCATTGCTGTGTGTGTAAGCCTTTTTTATGTATGACATTTTGGTTAGATTCAAATAAGGGACCTTTAATTTATGTCCCATTTTATTAGATTGCTTTAGTTTAGTTAAGGGCCTCTGATTAGATTTCAGGCACCAGAATGGAACCCAAACATTGTGGTGAATTCCTACATACATGGAACATACAGAGATAGCATGCTGCCATGTTTACCCTGCCATGTCACAGAGGGTTCCAGGATCTCCTACAGCTGTGGAGGCACACAGAAACCCTGAAAGGCTAAGGGAGAGGCCAGAGGTTGGAGTCTTGGAGCAGATTGAAGCCAAAGACATCTAGGCCAGAGAAGAAGGGAGAGGTGTGAGCAATTGTGTCTGATGGCCCACTGCTGAGCTAAGGAAGAAAATGAGTTAGGAGGAGAAGGCAGAGAGAGACAGGCAGGCCCAACATTTTGCCTTGGCAGAAGTCTAGCAGAAGCTGACCATTGTTAAGACAGCATTATTGATGATGACTTGATTGGGCCATTTTCACAGCCTCAGAACTGTAAGATTTCACCCTAATAAATTCCACTAAAAGCCAACCTATGTCTGGTATTTTGCATTGGCTACATTTGGCAAACTCAAACAGCCAAGGACACAGGGTGGGAGAGCTGCCCTGTTCCCAAATGGCAGTGTGATGCTGCTGCCGAGGGAATTCACCTGTAAAATGTGGGTGTCCCCATAATAGGTGGGAATGAGTACTGGTAAGATGGAGGGGGAAGTGCACTTGGCCAGCAAGGCCCACAAGACAGGGAGTCAGGCAGGAGAGTCACATGGTTTGGGAATTAGTATAAAGTCACAGATGCCCCAGTATGATGTATGTGTCCCAGGCAGGGGTTGGTCAGGTGGGCACAGGCAGATAAATCCATGGGACCTGCGGTGTTGTGCCTCAGAGGAGTCAGGGCACAGAGAGGAGATGTTCTGCTCCTGCTCCTTTTGCTGTTACCTGCTTCCCTTGGCCTCCAGCATTGACCCTCTGAGGAGCATCCTCGTACTCTACCCCTACTGGGTCTAAGACACAGACTCAGGTCTCCTGTTTCCAGTTCTACATTCACCTTTTGCAATCTTGGGGCAATTAAAAATGAGCAATGCCAAGATGAAACCTGTTGATGTCACGAAGGAAATGTCAAAATTCACATTACAGCATTGGCTAAAGCAATAACATCACCAGAATGAGCACCATTAGGCTAGTGACCCTAATAAATAGTAATGGAATCCCATAAAATCCTGGGACCTAGGGCTGACAAGAATAGAAGTTAGGTTGTGCAGTCTGCAGAAAACCTCAGACGGTGCAGATGCAAGATATTTCTCAGACTAATAAAATATTAAAATTTCAACACATTTTTACCAGTGTTGGAAATGATGCAGGCCTATTCAAACCCAAAAGGAACAGAGGGGTGTGATGGGAAAAGCTCATGAACAACTGAAGGAAGGTGGAATATAACATGAGTTCACTGCTGTTCCCCAAGCCAGAGAGGGAATGTCATGTTTGGGAAACAAGCTCTTAGAGCCCCAATGAAAACCATAATCATAGTTTCTGGATCTCTAAAGGAGGACAGAGAGAAAGGCCTGCTCAGCACTCACAGCCTCAGTTAGTGATGTGAGTCACTCTAGTGGGTCTTCACTGGGTAAGAAGGAGCAGGAAGTCTGTCTTCTGCTGTTGTGCTAACAGCCCTCTAACTGGATATGTGTAGAGAGCAGTGTGGTCTTCACATGGTCGTGTACCTGCTCTTTGGACACCGTGCTCACTCTTACTGAGGGAGGCCTCGACTGGTCCAGGCAGCTGGTTAAGGGGCCGAGGTGAGTGAGCACTTTTCCTTTATGGGTGACTATATTTGAAAAGGTTGAGGGGAAGTCCCCCCGAGTAATGTTACAGATACAAATCAATATGTTCAAATCAACCACCTTGCATGATTTCATTGTGTACTATTTTCATAATATCTTTTGAATTATAACCAAATTATGCGTGAAAAGAATATAAAAATAATTTATGTGTGTTATGGCAAACACCAAAATTTTTCTCTAGCCTCAACCCCCATTCTTCCTTCCTCAGAATTATCTCCTTTGGCAGATTCTTTTGGGTACATATTTCTTTTTTAAATACATGCATTCCCTAGTTTCATCTTTACCAAACCATAACACATAAGAGAAAAATATTGGAGTACAACTTAAGAATGTAAATAAGTTTTCTAACTTTTAAAAATACATGAGATTAGATGTATATTGTTTAATTATGAAAGGATCATTTCTGATTTAAAATAATATGAAAAACTGGAGTGAAGTAGAAAGCAGGCCACAGTAGTTCAGTGGCTGTTAAACTTGAATCCACATCATAATCAGGTGAAGAATCTGAAAAAAATATTAATCGTTGTGGTGCCTTATAAGAAAATGCTACAAAAATGGGCCATATTATTTTGAAAATGGTAGTTCTTTTATATGCTTACTCAGAATGTAATGGATTGAAGAACCAATGAAAATATCCAGGATAATTTGAAATAAGTGGAATGCACACCTTTAAATAAACTAAGAGAAATCTTGAATTCTGATAAATAAGTTGGTGATAAAAATTGAACACAGATGAGTGTGGAAGAAGATGTGGGAGGAGAAGATATAAGAAGAAACTGCAAGTGCACTTTTCCAAGAGGAGAAAGACATCCTGAATTGCACAGGCATACCTGCTTCCTTAAAAGATTGGCAACAAGGTGCACAAACTGGAGTTGGAGATTCTTTGGAGATTCACATTCATTACATTCACAGGGTTTCTCTCCAGTATGAATGTTGTAATGTTTAATGAGATACTACCTCTGGGTGAAGGCTATTCTACATTCCTTACATATATAGGGTTTCCCTTCACTATGAATTTTCCCATGGTTAGAGAGATTTGAAATGCTACTGAAGGCTTTAACACATTCCTTATATATATAGGGTTTCTTTCCACTTGGTCTTCTCTGGGGTGCAATGAGGCTTGAATTCTGAATGAAAGTATTCCCACATCCATCACATTCATAGGCTTTCTATCCAGCATGTATTCTCAGATGGTTAATGAGGTTTCCTTCTGGTTGAAGGCTTTCACACATTCATTGCCTATATAGGGTTTTTCTCCAGAATGAATGATCTGATGTTTAATAAACTATTGTGTTTGACTGAAGGCTTCTCTGAATCCTTTACATTCATTTTGTTTCTGTCCATTATGTGTTTTTTTCATGTTCTGTAAGATATGATTTGTACCTAAAGGCTTTTTCACATGCCTTACCTAAATAGGGTTTCTTTATAGTAGGAAATCTCTTGTATCTGAGATTTGACATTTGAATTAAAGCTCTCCCACATAAATATGATTTCTCTTCAGTAAGAATTTTCAATCGAATAAAGAGGTTTTCTGTCAGGTTGGATACTTTCCCACATGTATTACATTTCCCTGCTTATTCCCCTGTATGGCTTTTAAAATAAGGAGTAAAAAATGACTTTAAATACCAGACTACATTCAGGACACTCATATGGTTTCTCTCTAGTTTGAATTTTCTCATATTCCATGAGGTTTTCTTTCAGATGGAAGCATTCCTATGTTCATTACAATGCTAACTAATGTATAAATATTTCATACTCAATGACATTAAATGCCTGGCTGAGGGATTTCCTTTATTCCTTTCATACACAGTGTTTTACTCCTGCATGATGCTTGATGTGAGTCTACCTTTAACAAATTCATGACATCCCAAATGGTTTCTCTGAAGGTTTAATTCTCAGGTAAAACCATGAGGTTGAATTTCCAAGAAATCTTCACACTCATTACACTTAAATTGAAGGAATACCATGTGGGGTAAACTGCCAAAACTCATTGTCTTCATTTTTTTCCCTACACAGATTCTCTCATGCTTAGTTAAGCATGATGTAAATTCCTTCAAAATGAAGTTACATCCATCGAAGTGTTATATTGAGGAAACAATGCTTGCAGTCAGAGAAAATATTTTCCCAACTTTCTTACATTTTCTGCCTTCATGTTCAGTCTGTACTGCAGTGGAAGTGGATATAGCTTCAATCACAAGCCTTTTGTTATTTGGTTCTTTCTTTTCTTTATGTCCTATGCTTCTTCATAGTTTGTGAGGTGCAGCAGTAGCAGTGCTTAGAGGGAAATTTATAGCATTGACTGCATTCATTGGAAAAGAGTAAAGATCCAATATCAATCATCTAATCATCCAATTTGGAAAGCACAAGTATATCTCCTTTTTATTTGTTCTATTATTCATGGCACTTCTTGCTTTAAATGAACATCACATCCAGTTTGGTGACTTCATAACTAGGAAATGGGGAAGGGATACAGCACTTGATTTATGTTGGGGACAGCAACACCCCATAAATCAACCCTGGAACTTTCAGGCTACTGAAAGATGAGAAAGGTGCAGCTTCCAAAGTTGCACAAGTAAGCTGGCCCCGGAATAAAGGCCAAAATTCTACCAAGGAACCCTGGATTCTTTGTTTTGAACTATTTTTGCTCAATTTTTTTCTTCTTCTATTTATTTGAATGAGATGCACTACTTAATATTCTTAAAGTTTACCAGGGAAATTATAACACTTTTGCTTGCCTTTCCAAATTTGCACTTACTATTTGTTATTGACTTGCCAAATAATATATTTGAAAACATTTTATATCCTGTATTAGTTAGCCAAAGGGGTGCTGATAGAAAAATACCAGAAATCTGTTGGTCTTTATGAAGGGTATTTAGGTGGGGTACAAGCTTACAGTTATCAGGTCATAAAGCATCAGTTTCTTTCCTCACCAAAGTCTCTTACCACGTCGTGGATCAACAGAGCAGCCTACATTTGCCAGGGTTCAGACTTCTTGGGTTCCTCATTTCCCAGGGCTGCGTTTCTCTCTGGGCTCAGCCACTCTGTTTCCTCCACAATGTCAGCTGTAGGCTATGAGGCTCTCTAAGCTTTGCCTCACTCCACAAGGCCAGCTGTGAACTGTCAGGTGAATGGCTTGTCTCTTTTTCCCCGGGGTCTTCTGTGCTTGCACATCAGAACTCCAACATGAAATACTTCCCCAGCTCTGTCTTTTGCTATTTCTTTTTATGTTTGACAGACCACCCACCAAAGCGCAGGTCTCAACACCCTTATCATAACTTTATGATACCCAGATTAAATGACCAGTTTTCAAGGATAATAATATATCTCTTTGGAATTCATAACGATATCAAACTGGTACATATCCATTTCCCCATCTTAGGCTATATATTATTTTATGGTGTATTTCAACACTTTATTGATGTCCTAAACCATGGATATCATTATTACTTTATCCATTCAACAGTCATTAAATATATGAATTTAATTAACAGATATTGTTCTTCAGTGTATCCTGAATCTTGAACCTTCTGTGATTATTTTCTTTCTGCCTGAAGAATATACTTTTACATTTCTTTTAAAGTGAGTTGCTGCTAACAAACTTTATTACTTTATCCTCATCTATTAAAGTGTTTCTTTCACACCTTCCTGAAGGATTGAGATGAATTAAATCTCAGGCCCTGTATGATCTCCACTGCTTTTGACGGCACCCTTAGTGTTGAAATTTTCAATTGTGTTGTAAATGTAATCTGTTGTTTGGACTTGGGAATTATCGTGAGTGACATTACAATGATAGATATAGGCCATTTTACATCCGCTTATAACATGAAGAACTGTGTGGGAGAGAGTGTAGTCTACAATGTGAATGATGATCCCTGCTTAGTGGCAAAGCCCCAGGATGTGTATATCCATTGCAGTTGGTGTGCCACACTAATGAAAATATTTATGTGGGAGGTTATGGGAAGTGTGGGAGGTAGGGAACTTGGGAATCCATGTACTTTTTGTGTAACATTTATGTAATCTAAGCCTCTTTTATAATATAGAAAGAAAAATAATAATAAAAAAAATCTTCCATGAAACACATTCCAGTTGGAGGGATTCAAGTGGACAGACACTATGGCAGAAAAGCCAGGTCCAATTGACAAAAATGAAGGAGTTCAAATAGTTTTTTTTTTGTGGTGATCAAGCAGCAACAAAAAAGAAACAAAAAAAGTCATCTCTTGAATTTGGATAGAGCACGGTTGGAATTCCTTTGCCGCACCCCTTCTTCCCCACCAAGGTGGAAGAGGAGGTGATGCTGTGGACCCTGACATTTGATCCACAGCTGTACCCTACCCACATTCTCTCACTTTCTCCACTCTGCCAATTCATTACTACTCTTTGTACTTCCTGATGGAAAAAGGATTGTCCCCACATACTGTGGCTCATTTCTGGGTATCTGGATGCAAGGTAAGATTGTGGATCTCTTTCCCCTCCAGAAATTAACAGGGTTTCCCTGATAACTGTGGCTCTGTTGAACTTTCATTGGACACGAAGCCACCATATGGCTGATGTTCTGGGAGAAGTGGCACTACTTGGCCTGGAGTGGCATGATGATCTAGACCTTCACAGTTTTAGCACATGTCTCCTTTTGTTCTGTGCTTCTGTATGTTCTTCCCCATTGGCTGCCTCTCACTCCCAATACAGAACACCCCTCCAGTTCTGGTGACAGATTCCAGGTCCTTGGCAAACTTCTTAAAGGTGATCTCCACTGCCTTACCCTCCTTCAGGCTCCAGAAACCCTCCATGTGCAGGTTACTGTGATGCACAAAGATGTCCACTGGGCGGTGGAGCATGACTCTGCTGTGGGCAAGTCATGGACAACAACCTGAACCCCATACGCAAATTGAACTACTTACAGAGGCCAGCATTGTGCAACTACTGTGGTTCCTCTGTGTCCCTGTCTGTATTCTCTGATGCCTCCTCCAATGCCTTGGTGCAGCCACTGCAAACTGCTGGTTGTGCATGGAGCCCATGGTCCTTTCCTGAGCCTATGTCCCTGGGTCCCTCATAAGATGGATGCTGCCCACAGAGAAATTGAAGCTGTAGAGCCTTTGTTGTGCTGTAAAATTGTTTTGCAATACAATGCTCCAAACCTAATTATCGAGTTTTCTAATTTAATTTTGTCTCTGAATATTGTCCTTTATTCTTGAACAAGTTAGTCATTCAGGGCAGTCAATGAATTCTCTTGTCACAAAGATTTATTAGGTAATTTCCATTTGATGTTGTTTTTTTTTTTAGGTTGAGAAGCAATTGTATTGTATTTGACATCTTCTTGAGCTGTCTTGTGAAAATGTATTTTTTGTCTACTTTGGAATTATTTAGGTGGGGCAGTATATGGGCCACTTCGGCAGTAACCTTGGTGAGGCTTCAAGCTCAGGTCCCTCCCCAAATTCAAGGCCATCCATCAGCTCAAATCCCCTCCTCTCGGTTATGCCCTCTGCCACTAGCCCCACCCTTAGCACATAACCCTGCCTTTAAGCCCCCTGCCTTGGTTCAGGTCCCCTGTCCTGCTCAGGCAAACCAGGCTCTCCCCTCTGGTCTTAGCAATGTAGCTTCTCCTGCCCACACTTTCCAAGCTGGGCACTTCATAGAATTCACGTCCAGACTCCCTCAACATGTGGATTTCATAGATTAGTGATGCCCACTTGTGAACTGCTTAACCAATTGGATCCCTGATTTCTGTCCTTTCTGGGATTCCCACTGCCCTTTGCCCAGCATTTCACCCTAGCTTTCCCACAGACTGTGCACAATGATATAGGAAGACATGCAAAAGCACAAGGCAGTGTGCACTTTATTTAAAGGTAATGAGCAACCAGAGCTATTTAAATCATGGCTCTGGATTGGGCACTAAATTCAGTTTCAGCTGTGGGGGAATCACACTACTGGACCCTTGTGAGCAGGAGAGGCCATGGGCTCGGCCAGGGGCCTGGAAAGCCTGCACTCATTGCACAGGCAGACTTCCTTCCCTGATCTTCTGTTAGGGTATGTGTAGGAAGAGACTCCTTGAGGAATGAGAGAGCAACCAGTCTCATAGGAGGTGGAACCCATGGGGGAGAATGACATCCTCCAATGCAGTTCTGTCTCAGGGTTCCTGAAATTCTAGCAGAGCTGGCCAGGAGCAGCAGGGACCACCCAAAACCCAGAGTTCAGGGAAAGCAGAAGGAACAATCCAAGTGCTCACTTTGACCAAAATTCAATATCATTCCTAGTAATGGGTTCTTTAGATCTTCCATTTCTTCTTCACTCAATATCAGTAGTTGCGTTTTTAAGAATTTGTCCAATTCAAGTAGGTTATCTAATTTATTGTCATGTAGTTGTTCTTTGTATTCTGTTATAGTCATTTGTATTTCAGTGGGGTTGACAGTAATGCTCCCTTTTCATTTCTGATTTTCATTATTTGTATTATCTCTTTCATTTTTTGGTCAGTCAAGCTGAACAAAGTCCATTTTATTGATCTTTTCAAACCATCAACTATTTGGTTATGTTGATTCTATCATTTTTTTTGCTTGTTTGTTTGTTTCCTACTTCATATATCTGCATTATGATCTTTGTTATTCCCTTCCTTCTGCTCACTTTTGGTTTAGTTTGCTCCTCTTTGGCTAGTTCTTCCATTTTGAGTTTAGGTTTCTGATTTGAAGCCTTTCTTCTTTTTTAATGTAAGTTTTTAAAGCTATAAGTTCCTCTCTTAGCACTGCCTTTGCTAACTCTGATAGGCTTTGGTATTCTATATTTTCATTTTCATTCACCTAAAAATGTTTCCGAATTTCACTTCTGATTTTCTTTTTAACCCATTAGTTGTTTAGGAGTATGCTGTTTAATTTCTACATATTTTTGAGCTTTACATTTCTCCCACTTTTAATGATTTCTAGCTTCATCCTGTTGTGGTTGAAGAATATACATTGTCTGATATCAATACTTTTGAATTTATTAAGTTTTGTTTTATGACCCAACTTATGTTCTATCCTGAAAAATCATCCACGTGTACTTGAGAAGAATGTGTATTCTGTTTCCTGTTGAGTTCATTTCTCTATATACGTATGTTAGCTCTTGTGGGATTAGCGTATCATTCAATTCCTTTACTTCCTTACTGATCTGACTATATGTTCTATCCATTATTGAGAATGGAGCACTAAATTCTCCTTTTATAAATATGAAATCACCAAGTTCTCCCCTCAAATGTGTCAGTATTTGATTCATATATTTGGGGCTATGTTGTTAGTTGCCTATATATTTTTAATTGTTACATATTCCTGTTGAAATGTCTCCTTTATCAGTATAAATTGACCATATTTTAACTCATAACTGCTTTTTACTTGAAGTCTATTTTATCTGATATTAGTATAACTCCCCCAGCTGTATTTTGGTTACTGCTATTCAGAATGAAAAATATCTGATATGAAGAGAAGATTCAGGAAGAATCAAGAGAAAACCAAAGCATCACATGCTAGGGAAACTCAATAAAATTAGGTGCTGACCTCTCATCAGAAACCATGGAAGAGAGAAGAAAGTGGTATGATGTTTTTGAGGTAATGAAAGAGCAAAACTGCCAGGCAAGAATTCTGCATCTGGCAAAACTGTCCTTCAAAACTGAAGGTGATTTCAAAGTCTTCAGAGACAAACAAAAAACAATAGAATATGCTACCAAAAGACCAGAATTACAAGAGACACTAAAAGGAGAGCTATAGACTGAGAGGAAAAACAAGGGTAAGAGATTTGGAGAAAAGTGTAGAAATGAAGATTATTAGAAGAATAAAATAAATGGTAAGAAAGCAGACAATAGAACAATATGACAACAGAGAGCTGAAAGACAAAAAGGATGAAGTAAGCAATGCATTTACAGTAATAACATTGAATGTTAATGACTTGAACTCCCCAATCAGAAGACAGAGACTGATAGAATGGATTAAAATTTATGATCTGTCTATATGTTGTCTACCACTGATTCACCTTATATGTAAGGACACCAGGTTAAAAGGGAAAGGTTGGAGAAGCAGATGTGACTTACATGATTGAGCTCCTACCTACCACATGGGAGGTCCCAGGTTCCATTAGCAGTGTCTCCTAAAGAAGACAAACAAGGCAATGAACTGATGCAATTGGCAGGCATGGTGAGCTGATGCAACAAGATGACACAACAAAAGACATGAGGAAAACAATGAGAGAAACACCAAAGCAGGGAATAGACGTTGCTCAAGGAACTAGGCAACTCCCTCCCATATTGGAGGTCCCAGGTTTGGCTTCCGGTGTCTCCTAAAAGAAGACCAGCACACAACAAACAGACATAGCAAATACAAAACAGCGAGGGGGTGCGGAGAAATAAATAAATAAAATAAAACTTTCTTAAAAATAGTGAAAGGTTGGAAAAAGGTATTCCATACAAATAGTAACAAAAAAAAACAGCTGGAGTAGTGATACTAATGTCAGACAAATAGCTTTCACATGAAAAACTGTTATAAGGGATGAAGAAGGTCATTATATATTAATAAAAGGGCAATTCTGCAATAAGAAATAATTGTACTAAATATTTATGCAGCTATCCTGAGAGCCCTAAGATACATGCGGCACACCCTGGTAAAACTGAAGGGAGAAATAGATGTCTCTACAATAATAATTGGAGACTCAGTATTGGAGAGAACATATGGACAGAGGATAAAGAAACAGAGAACTTGAATAATATGATAAATTAACTAGCCCTAACAGACATCTGCAGAAAAATTGCATCCCAAAATAGCAGGATATATTTTATTTCAAGTGCTCATAAATCCTTCTACAAGATACACCATATATTGGGTCACAAAACACACCCACATTGACCAATGTAACTGATTCAAGAAGTCTGAAATAGTCCCTCACATTTACAGCAAGGGATTTTTTACAAGGCATTCAAGCCCTCTCAGCTGGGCCAGATGATCTCTTCAACAAATGGTGCTCGGAGAACTGGATATCTATATCCAAAAGAAATAATACCTCTATCTCACATCTTATACAAAAATTGACTCAAAATTGATCAAGGACCTAAATATAATAGTGAGAACCATAAATCTCTTAGAAGATAATGTAGGAAAGCATATTCAAGATCTTCTGGGAGGTGGTAATTTCTTAAATCTTATACCCAAAGAATGGGCAACAAAAGGAAAAACAGATAAATGGAACCTCCTCAAAATTAAACATTCTTGTACATCAAAGGATTTTGTCAAAAAAGGTGAAAAGCAACCGACAGTATGGGAGAAATATTTGGCAATCACATATCTGATAATGGTTTAATAGCCATGATATGCAGAAATCATACAACTCAAAAATAAATAGACAAACTACCCAAATGGGCAGAAGACATGAAAAGAAAATTGTCCAAAGAAATACAAATGGCAAAAAACACATGAAAAAATATTCAACATTACTAGCAATTATGGAAATGCAAATCAAAACTACAAAGAGATATCATTTCACACCTATTAGAATGGCTGCTATTAAAAACATGGAAATCTGAAAATGTTGGAAAGGATGTGGAGATAAGAATGATTATCACTGTTGGTGGGAATGTAGAACTGCACAGCCATTGTGGAGGACTGTTTGGCAGTTCCTAAGGAAGTTAAATATAGACTTGCCATGGGACCCCACAATACCAATACTAGTTTTATATCCAGAAGAACTGAGAACAGAGTCATGAAAAGACACCTGCATATCAGTGTTCATAGTGGCTTTATCTGCAATTGCCAAAAGTTGGAAACAACCCAAGTGTCCATCAACTGATGAATGGATAAACAAATTGTGGTGTATATACATGATGGAATATAACCCAACAGTAAGAAGAAATGAAGTCATTAAGCATAAGGCAACATGGTTGAACCTGAAGGACATTATGCTGAATGACTCAAGCCAGACACAAAAGGATAAATATTGTATGATTGCTCTGTTATGAACTAAATATTTTGTGTAAATTTATGGAGTTATATTTAGAATATAGGTCATCAGAAAATAGAAACGGGATAGAGAATTGAAAGCTGAGGGTTAATCTGTGCAGAAATGGTAAAAAGGATGTTTGCAAATCTTTGGGAATGAATAGATATAGTGAAAGCATATCATGGTGTCTGTAACTAGCAGAGCTATTATACGGGTATGACAGTGGTTAAAAGGGAAAGTCTAAGTTTATGTATATCACTAGAAGGAAAGCTAAAAGCTGCAACATGGGACTGTATAAGATAGTAAAACCTCATGTAAAACATGAACATGTGTGATATTGCATATATGAGACAGTTTTTACAAAATATATATACAAATAAACTAGAGAGAAGTAAAAAGAATAGCAGTTATGTATGATGGGGGAAGCATGGAGAGATTGATAAGTGATGATTTTTTTGTTTGTTTTTTGTTTATTATTATTATTGGAATAATGAAATTACCCTAAGAATAGTTGAAGTGATGAATGCACAAATATATGATTATACGGAATACCATTGATTGCACAATTTGGATAGATTTATGCATTATCAATATGTATCAATAAAATTGATTTGTTAAAAAAAAAGAAGACACTGGGTGAACATAAAAATTTGACAGCATTCAAAGAAGATTGACAGTTCTTATTGGAATGAAAGACACAATGGATGAGATTGAAAATACATGAGAGACATATAACAGCAGACTTGAGATGGCCAAGGAAAGAATAAGTGAATTAGAAGAGTGTCTGAATTGGAAAAGACAGGAGAAAGGAGAACAGGGAAAGAAATGAATAGAAAAATTGAAATGTCTTTCAAGGAATTGAAATACAGTGCAAAATGCAGAAACATGCATTAGGGTTTCTAAGAAGGAAAAGAGAATGGAAAAACAACAGAAAGAATAATTGAAGAAATAACCACGGAAAATTTCCCAACTTTTGGCTATCATGGATAATTCTGCTATGAACATCAGTGTGCAGATGTCTATTCACGCTCAGTTCTTCTGGGTGTAAACCTAGCAATAGTACATAGGAGCAACAAAAGAAAACACCAACACTTTTACAAGTCAAATGCTTTGTCAAGAGGATTAAAAGACAGCTGACTTAATGAGAGAATATATTTGGCAAGATAAGGGTTTAATATCCATGATTAAAAGGATATGATAAGGAGATCATACAATTCAAAAGTAAAAAGATAAACTATTCAATTATAAAATGGGCAAAAGACTTGAAAATACAATTGTCCAAAGAAGAAATATAAATGGCAAAGAAACACATGAAAAAATGTTCAATGTCACTAATGATTAGGGAAATACAAATCAAAACTAGAATGAGATATCATTTCAAATCTATTAGAAGGGCCGCTATTAAAAAGACAATACTGTACATCTTGGAGAGGATGTGGAGAGATAGAGATGCTTATTCACTGTTGTGGGAAGGTAAAATGGTACAATAACTGTGGAAATTTGTTTGGGAGTTCCTAAGGAAGTTGACTATAGACTTGCCATGGGACCCAGCAATACCTTTGCTAGGTATAGTCCCACTCTACTTCTTTTAATAGATGAATATAGACCATGAATCTTTCATGGATTTTTTGATATGTTAGTGCATAACTTTGGCATTTTTTCCCTCTTCCTTGTTTTCAATTTGTTTATTTTGATTTTTCTGATTTCCTATGAGTTACTTGAATATTTTTAAAATATTTTGAATTCTAGTTTTAATGTTTTTTCGTATACCTCTTTGATAACTTTTTAAAAGGTTGCTCTAGATGGTATACATACGTTTCTATACATAGAAATGTCCTCATTGATTACTGGTATCAAAATTTTTTCCAGTTCAAGTAAAGGGTATCCCTTTATGTACCTTTGCCCTCCCCCCATTTATTATGTAATTATCTTAAATATTTCCTCTACAGATATTAATAACCTCATCAGATAGTGTTATCATGTTGCTTTAATTGTCAAATGAGAGTATTCAAGAGGACAAAGAAAGTCTAATGCAGTTAGGTATATATTACATTTTAATAGATCCTATCCAGATGTCTTGCATTTATTTATTAAGATTCTTATTTGTTTACTCTTAAAAAATTTATTTATCCCCCCCTGACGGTTCTCTTGTCTATCTGCTCATTATTTGCTCACCTTCTCCAGGAGGCACCGGGAACCAAACTTGGGACCTCCCAAATGGAAGACAAATGCCTAATGAACTGAACCTCATCAATCACTGTATTGCATTTAATTGTCATTGTCTATTTAGCTGTTCATTCTTTTTTTTTTTGTTAACTGTGGGAATATATATGCAACAAGAATTTTCCCATCTTATCCACTTGAAACACCACATCCAGTGATATCATTCCTCTTTACAAGGTTGTGGGACTTTCATCAGCTTCCAAATATTCCCATCACCCCAAAAAGAAACCTCATACCCACAAAGAATTAATTTCCCATATCTCCTGCCCCTTCAGCCTTTGTCACATATATTCCAATTTCTGTCATTGGGGGCGAGTATATTCTCTGATTTTTTTTTTATTACCATGAGTCTTAAATTTTCATCTCAAATCATTAATAGTCATATTTGCTTAGATAGCAACTTAATTTCAAGGTATTATTAACGATGTTCCTATACTTCTCTGGCCCCCATATTTATGTAATACTTGTCATAAATAGTTTCTTTATACTTTATGCATCCAAAACCACAGTTTTGGCATTACATTTTATGTATTTTCCTTTATAGTTCCTGGTTGAAATAAAAAGTAGCCTTAACAAACCATAAACACAATAGAACTGACCTTTTTATTTACGCCTCACTGTCCTTGCCAGAGATACTTATTTCTTATATGGCTTTGATATATTGTCTTTCAACCTACAGATCTTTCTATAGAATTTGTTGTATGGTCAGTCTAGTGGTGATGAACTTCCTAAGATTTGTTCATCTGAGAATGTCTTAATCTCTCTCCACTTTTGAAAGTTGGTGTTGCCAGATATAGAATTCTTGGTTGGAAATTGTTTGCTCTCAGAATTTTACACATGTCATCCCCCTGCTGTCTTGCCTCTATGGTTTCTAGTCAGAAATTGACACTTAACCTGATTGCTGCTCCCTTGTATATGAGACATTGCCTTTCTCTTGCAGCTTGCAAAATCCTCTTTATCTTTGGCATTCAACACTTTGATTATAAAGTGCTGTTGTGTGTGTCCATTTAAATTTATCATGTTTTGTGTTCATTTAGCATCTTAGATGCATATTGTGTTTCATCACATTTGGGGTTTTTTCAGCCTTTATTTCTTTGAATATTCTATCTGCTCCTTTATGTCTTTTTTTTCTCCTGGGATTCTCACAATGTGCAAATATGTGTGTTTGATGTTAGCCTATAGATTCCTCAGGCTGTGTTCACTTTTCTTCATTATTTCTTCTTTCAGCTCCTCAATTTCAATCATCTTATCTTCAAGTTCACTGATTCCTTTTTCTGCCAGCTTCCATCTACTGTTGAACCACTCAAGGGAAATTTTAATTTCTATTACTGTGGTTTTCAGCTCTGTTTGGTTCACTTTAATAAATGCCATCTCTTTACTGACAGTCTCTTCATGTCCATCTATCATTTTATGGTTTCCTTTAGTTCTTTCTCCATGCTTTCCTTTAGATCTTTGAGCATATTTAGGACTATTTTTAAAGAAGTCTTTCTTTGGTATATCGCATGTCTGGTTTCCTCACTGATAGTTCGAATTGCTGTATATTTTCTTCATTTCCTGGACCATCACTTCCTGTTTCTTTGTATGTTTTGTAACTTTTTGTTGAAACCTAGATATTTTGATACTTTATTGTGTTATTGCAGGAATTTTTACTTTGAGGTGTCTGCTTTTTAAGTATGTATGCAGCCAGTATTATGACAGAGATTTCCCTGAATCCAGGAGGTACCAAAATAAAAGAAAAAAGAAAATACCTTTCCCAGTCTTTGCAGGTGGACTTGTGCACATGCTCTTCTTCAGAGTTTATCCATATATTGAGTTAGAAAATTGCTCCAGAAAAAAGTGTAAGGACCACCATAATCCTTTCTGGGCATGTGCTTTCAGCATGCATGTATGGCCCTAGGAATTTCCCCATTGATGTGTCTGCAATGTCACTGTGTTTTGTAGGAGCTGCCTTCTACATGCAGTGCAATTTCTGGTATGGCATCGGATTTCTCTGAATGCATGGAGGTTTAAATTCATGAAATTATATCTATTTTTTATGTTTCCCTTAGGACTGTGAAAGGAAATCCCTATTAGTGGAAACTTTTAATGGAGGCCATTATTATTGATAACATTTTCCCCAGATGAAATCACGGGAATGAAGAGAAGTAAATGGGCACATTTTTTTAGCTCATCCTTTCATTAATGAGCTGGCCTCCTTTGAAAATCTTGACTTAATGGGACAATCTCATTTTCTTTCTCCACGTTACATGATCCTATTTCCTATACCACTTTTTCTCCACAAAGATACCTACTTTATTTCTCTGCTCCTGGGAGCACTGTGTGGCCCAAGGTAAGTCTTATTTCCACATGTATTATTTCCAGAAGGAGAAAGTTACAGCTACTGTGGAAGACTGTATCCTAAGGAAGCTGAATATAGACTTGCCATGGGACGCAGCAGTATCATTGCTGGGTATATACACAGAACTGAGAGCAGGGACACGAACAGATATCTGCACACTGATGTTCACAGCAGCATTATTCATGATTTCCAAAAGATGGAAACAACCAGGTGTTCATCAACTGATGAATGGACAAACATTGTGGAGTATACACATGACTGAATATTATGCAGCAGTAAGAAGAAATGAGGTCATGAAACATATGACAACATGAACGAACCTGGAGGACATTATGTTGAGTGAAGCAAGCCAGACACAAAAGCAAAAATACTGTATGATTGCCCTAGTATGAACTAAATATATTATGTGAAACATAAATGTGTTACTTGAAATATGAATGCAAGTAGAATTGCATATATAAGACCATTTGTCTTTGAAGCTGGAAAAATGTAAGTTAGTACTTCAAAATGTTAAAATCAGACCAAAAAAAACAAAACAAAAACATTATATTAAGTGAAGAAGACCAGACACAGAGTACTACATACTGTATGATTCCATTTATATAAAATGTAAATATAAATCAATTTATAAAGATGAAATGAGATTAGTGGTTATGTAGGTCTAAGGAAGTAAAGCTAAGGGTGTGGCATCTTTCCTTTTAGAGTGATGAAATTTTTCTAAAATTTTTTAGATGAATGTATTACATTGTGATTATATTAAATGCCATTGTGTATAAACTATGGATAGATCATATGGTATGTGATTATATTTCAATAAACCTGCTTAATAAACAAATAAATAATTGTACAAGAACAGCAAGAAACAGCAGCTATATACAGCAGGGGAAAAATAGAGAGATTGAGAGGTCGAGGAATTTTCCTATTTGTCTATTTTTTATGATTATTGTTTTAAAATAATGAAAATGCTCTAATAATGATGGGAGTTATGAACACACAACTATGTGATTATACCATATACCATTGATTGGAAACTTTGGATGAATTGTATACTTTATTACTATGTATCAATAAAATTGATTTGTTTAAAAAAAAGTAGAGTGATAGAGTGGATATAAAGCATGACCCAACAATATGCTTTCTACAAGAAACTTCAAGTATGGCAAAATAGGCAGGATGAAAGTAAAAGGATTGAAAAATATATGCCATGCAATTAATAATCAAAAGGAAGCAAGAGTGTATTCAACATGATAAAGCTATATAGGAAAAAGCCACAGCTAGCATCATACTCTATAGAGAAAGATGGAAAGCTTTGCTGCTAAGATAGGTAAAAGACAAGGATGCCTGTTTATATAACTGCACCCCAACATTGTAATGAGTATCCTCACCAGAGCAAATAGACAAGAAAAAATAAATAAAAGGCATCCAGATTGGAAAGGAAAAAGCAAAACTGACTCTACTTGCACACGACATGATTACATGTAGAGAAAATTCCAAAGGATCTAAAGGAAAGCTCAAAAAGCTAACAAATTAATTCAGTAAAGTGGCAAGGAACAAGGACAGCATGGAAAAAAATAGATTTATTTCTATACACCGGGAATGAACTACTGGAAAGGAAAACCAAGAAAAAGCTCCATTTACAATGCCATGAAAAAGAATAAAATACATAGCAGTAAACTTAACCAAGGATGTAAAGGACTTATAGACAGACCTGTAGCCTGAAAATGAAAAAAGATTGCTGAAAGAAATTAAGAAGACCTAAATAAATGGAAAGGTATCTGTCAAAGAGGAGCAGCATTCAGGGAATAGAAGAGTAGGAATAAAAGAAGTTGGGTTTTTGCTTCAATGATATTACACATAAGAAAAATTGGAGATTATTTGGTTTAGAGAGAGCCACACTTGAGCAACAAGGAAGTTTTCAGGAAGCAACTCATTGTGTTCTATGACAAACTATGCATTTCACTTTAATCAAAACAATTATTTTTAAAAGAGGTTTGTAATAGTTTCCTTAGTTAAAAACGTATTTTATCATCTTAAAGGTGAAACAAACATAATGTTAACTTACTAATATATTTATAAATCCCAGAAGATTACACCAAATAGAATAAAATTAAAATAATATTTTATCTAAAAATTGCTTTTTCTTTTCCTTCATAGGAAGTTAGAATTGCTTTGTTTTCATAATACCTTAAAAATATAACCATAAAAGCCTACCAACTATTAGACTCTGGGGAATATATTACATAGTAATTTTTTATTTGTTTTAATTATAAAATGGAAAAACCTTTTCATCGATTTCATGGATCTTTTTACTTACTGAAATTTGGCAATTGGGATATTAATTATTCTCATCTCAAGGCTGTTAAAATTTAATTGGAGAATTACAGAACAGTCTGTGCAAATCAAGGTATATGGTGAAATATTCCCACTGTCCATACCATTTTTAGTTTCCAGATCTAGAAGACGGAATTCTAAATTAAACTCACATCTCCCCTACTTTTCCACCCAGCCCACACCCCAAAGTTTCTTGACCAATTTTAATGAGTTGCTTGAATTCAGACAAGGTTAGAGGACACTGGGGGTAGGATATGCTATAGAAAGATTATGAAAATATTCAGGACAACATTTTGAGGTTTTATTTCCTTGAAATAATTTCTTTAGTCAGATTTTTATATGGGCTTTGTCAACTTGTTTGTTTTTTCTAATTTGGACTCCAAGAGTATTCATTCACATTTATAAATCTAAGTGCTTATTTAATTTTTAGCAAATTCAATAGAGCTCTTTGAAGAATTTTTTTTGTTAAGTTGATATTACCATCCAGAGGTATGAAAATATACATTGAAAAAAAAACACACAAACACACAAAAAGACACACAGAAAGAAACATAACTTACTAATTTGGCTCATAAATCTCTTTTGTTGTAGTTCTCTTTTGGTTTTCCATCGTTTCATGACTTTTTTTTTTAACAGCTTTTAAGATCTCCCCTGGGATCGGTGTTCCTATAATATGCAAGCATGTTCTTGGAAACACATGCACACACAGATAATAAATTGTGTTTTTTTTTCCTATTCAAGCTCACAGACCCCCTGAAATCTTTCCATGGGTTAAGATCTGGTCTAGACAGTTTCAGTCATTCACATATTAACATTTTTGTCTAACTTAAAAGGTGTCTATTTAATGTTCCCATAATCATAATTGTTGTTAACTCTTAACCCTTGGTTACGGTATTTTGGTCTGAGAACTGTGTTGAGAATGCTGATGCAGTTATGGGTTCAGGGTCATCTTTGGCAGGTGAGCTGGGGAAGGAAAGTTGAGAGTCCTAACATGCTCTACTGAAATGTTAGGGTCACTTACCAAGGAAGCTTCTTGGTGTGCCAGGATACTTGAGAGAAATTCTGGGTATCACGGCTGTTTAACAGAGTCTCCATGGTCTGAGGCACAACAATTTTGACAGCTCAGCCAAACACTCAGGGCCTGAGCTAAAGTCACAGGGGCCATGACCACAAGTGGGCCCGAGGGGAGTCCCTGAGTTATCCCATCCACCGTGTGTCTGTAGTAGCCAATGGGGTGAAAATGGTCCCATATGCATTTCCTCCTTCCTCATTCACAAACAGCTGGAAGGAAGCCCGAGGGGATGGGATTTTTACAGCCCTAGTGCCCAGTCTGGGATGCTGAAAGAGTGGGGCTAGAGAGTGAGAAAGCTTCAGTTTGGGATTGTTTGAGGAGATCATAAAGGGGTCAGGCAATGGAAGAAAAGGAGGGGGCCCACAAATGGCAATATCCAGGGAGCCTAAGAAATGCACCTACCTGTTCTTTGGTGGTGGGTTGTGGGAAGCTAAGGATAACCATGAAATGAGAGTGGTGTAGTGAGAGTTCTCTTTTTAGAATTATCATAACTTCTTTGGTATTTCCACAGCTGGAGAACTTTAACTCTGAGTTTTATGTGTTACACAGATATTTAAGGTTCTAGGGAATTACCAGGATAAACAGAAAGAGTAAGGCACTTTTAAACTTAGGAACAACCATTAAAGTTTAAACACAAATGTGACTGTGGCAAGAGCTTACAATTTTCCCCTATTTTCCTTGTGAGCATTTTAAAGATAAAGCTACTTTAGAAATAAAATATAAGAAAACTAACTTATATTGAAATTATTCACAATAGACCATAGCAGAAGTTTTAGTTTGTTTGTTTCTCCTTTATATTTTTACTAGGGTTTTATAGTTCTAGTCCAATGAGGCTCAGAGACAGAAGAAAATTCAAGCAGAGAAGTTTGTTAGATCACCAGCATGGTAGGGGTCAGAAATGAGACTTCAGCCTGCCTGCCCAGGTTTGGGATTACCTCATTTGAGCTGGTGTAATTTGGCGGGTTTACAGAAGGGGTGAATAGATGTGGCACACATATATAGGATGGAAGATTATTAACTTTTGCCCTTTTGGGAGGAGGTCTTGTGGAGGGGAAGATGGATATGTTGGAATGTCAAACAGGACATTTGATAATCTTGGCTATTCCACAGTTGGTTTTGAGATATGTACATCCTGTTGGATTAGGGATGGGGGTGGGGGTTTTTCCCCATCTGTTATAAGAGCAGGGGAGGCCTGTCAGCACTGACCAGGGTCATGGAAGATAATTTGACAAATGGGGCTAACAGGCAGAATATAATTTACAGACTTGCCTTGCTTTCCTTTTAAAGTTCCATTTTTTTTCTTTGATTTGTAACTGATTGTATGTAACTTTTAATTTTACTTTATTTTTAAAGAAGGTTTAGATTATATAAAAGATGCATCAAAAATTTAGGGGGAATCCCATATAACCCAAACCCTCCTCCCATCACACTTCTCTCCATTAGTAACATCTTTCCTTACTGTCGTACACTTGTCACAATTGATGAGCACATATTGAAATATTGCTACTTACCATGGCCAGTAGTTTACATTATAGTTTATACTTTGCACAATGTATTTTTCTAGTTTTTTTACAATATGTATAATGCCTATACCCATCATTGCATTGTCATTCAGAACAATTCCAATGTCCCAAAAATGCTCCATGTTACACTTTTTTCTTCCCTCTCCCTCCTCCCAGAAGCTCTGGTGACCACTGCCTTTATATCCTTGTTACAAGCGCTAATGAAGTGGCAAGAATCCCTAGAGTATATATATGTACTTTTAGAGAGGCTTCAGAACAAAACAATGTAACTGTTAAGGAAAGTTTGTTGTGTTTATGGCATATTTTTAAAATACTTAAAACCTGACTAATAATATTCTATTAATGTCTAGTATGCAGAAAATATTGTCAAATTTTATAAATTTGACAATGAAAGTTTATATAGCCTTTAAATATTTATATTAACATTTTACCCATACAAATTTATTACCATAATTTTAGAAAATCTTTTTAATTTTAACAACTCTTTAAACATTTTCTATGCAATTTACATCAAATGAACTTTATTTTTAGCTTTTTTCAAGGTGGAAGAACAAATCTTTTGCAATCATTTGAAATAAAAAGATTGATGGATATGAGATGACCAAATACCTTAAAATAACTTTTTTCTCTCCCTTTTGCTAGCATACAATGGAGTGAATTATATGTAAATTCTAAGGAAATGAGATGAAAACCTCTTGGTGCCAAATTCTGCTTTTTGTGGTTGAGAATATCTTGTTGAAGCAACGAAGAATGAAAACAAGCTTCAACTAGTTGGCTGGTCCTGCACAGAAGAAGCCCATTGCTGTCATGTCCACTTGCTTAACTAACATAGTAAAATTCCTTAACCAGGGTTGGAGTTATCTGCCCCTTTTTTGGTCATGAAAAGTATGTGCCAGTGTGATTTCCTGAACATACTAATCATACAATTGTATAACTAGCTATGTATGTTCATCCATATGCATAAAAGCTAATGCAAAATCAAAGCAAATGCTAAGTAGTAACTTAGTTATTAAAGCCAGAGTGAAACTGCAGCACAGGGAGTCAGATCTGA
>JAQZBX010035221.1:0-24671 GCA_029593785.1 Cabassous unicinctus
CTAGCACAAGAGGGGCCACAGCTTGGAAAAATAGGCAGTAAGTAAGAGTCTGGGGACTTTAGTCTAATTCTGCCATACTACTCCAAGTCATTTCATCTTTATGTCATCATCTCCTCATTTAGAAGGTTGGAAATGGTACCTACTCTGTTAATTATGCAAGGTTGTCCTCTCAGATTAATGAGGCTTACACATTTTAAAGCTCCAAATTTGGAGCTTTAATATTTGTTTAGCAAGTATTTATATTTGTTTAGAGATTATTGATATAAATTATTAAAATTAGGCAAGTTTACCAAAACATATTTTATTTCCTCACTGGAAACAACAAAAACATGAACAAATAAAAATTAACAACTTCACATAAGTTCACCAACCAGAAATAAAAAATCACCACCACTATCACCACTACTATGACTACCAACACCATCACAACAACATTACAAAAAAGACAAATTCTAACTTTTCCTTTCCTTGACTAGTTTTCATTTGGATTTTTAAATCAAGTACAACTTTGGTATACTGTAATAAAATACCTAGTTACCTTATTGATGATAATGATGATGATGATGATTAAAATAAATAATGTCTAAAAATAATGGAAAATGTGTCAAGAAATTTGCCAAGCACTTAGTATAAAACATTTTGTTTAATCTCATAATTACTGTATAAAATAGATATAGTAATTTCTGTTTTAACAGAAGAGAAAACTGGAGCACAGAAAATGTATTTAAGGTGCCCAATTTCACATAGAGAGACTCTTGTTCCCACTTATAAATCCATATACTCTAGTGCCTATGACATTGAAATATTTTCTAATTTTGTCAGGATTGTATGATAGGTTATTTAATTGTACCTGTTAATGCAGAAAGGAATCTCAGCAATTATCTTATCTGCACCCTTATTTTTTCAGAAAAGATGGCTAAGTCACATTCACAAGATCAGTGACATGTCCATTAATCATTTTAATGAGTGTGAATTTTATATTCATAAACCACTTATAAAGTTCTTTAGATGAAAGCCCATTATTCTTCCTTAAATCCCCATGTACCTTGAAAATTGTTTAAGGGGTTCAGTGGTCAAATGCTGAATAAGAGAACAATTTCACTTATATTTGATTCATCTCAGTCCACTGAGGTCAGAGCAGAGTAATCTCCTGAAACAAGTTTGTCCTCACTGGTTCACATGGAAATCTCACTTAACAAATCTGCTATATTTAATAGGTTCCCATGAATGGATAATTGTCTCACACTGGGAAGAAGATATGTAGAAGAGAGATAAATTATGGGTAACCACACTCAATTCAATCTCTCTTCTTTTCAAAAGGTATTGTGCTGTGGTGGTCAAGCATACAGGAAGTAGAATTAGGCACACCTGAGTTTAACATCAGGTGTGACAGCTATCTTTTACAAGTCACTGAACTTCTCCATGCTTCAATATTGTTTTCTGTTTAAATAGTGTAGTGATAAATCATAAGGTTGAAATCAGTGTTAAAATAAATTATCATAGCATATTTTAGAGGATTTATTATATTGCAGATGCATCAAAATGTTTATATTATCTAATATCTATTATTATTAACTAAATTATTATTATTTTAAATAATTCAACATCTGGCTTTAAAAGCCTAAGTTATCTGAGTTGATATTTATAAGAACAAACACAAAATAATCAACCATACTGCGGATAAGTATGTACTATATGCTCACAGAATCTGAGGTTCAGTTTATTGAAGCATGGAATTAATTAGACCATTGGATTCCCCCCAATTCTAAAATAGGCATAGTCAGCTTGCCTCTCATGGCAATAAGGTACAAAACAAAATGGGTAGCATTTTTTGAAAATGCCATGGATAAGTTCAACTAAAATCTATGCTATCACAACCCTTACCCTCTCCCCTCACCCACTAACATATACAAAGACTGAAGTTCAACTCATGTTCAACCCACAGGTTCAGCAAAGATATCTTTAATCTAAAGGCAATCTATTATCATTGCTACATTCACAAGAGTTTGTTGAAATTTTAGGGAACTGGTCACCTATCTTAGCACCATCTAGAACTTTGAATTG
This sequence comes from Cabassous unicinctus, assembly GCA_029593785.1. Taxonomy (NCBI): domain Eukaryota; kingdom Metazoa; phylum Chordata; class Mammalia; order Cingulata; family Chlamyphoridae; genus Cabassous; species Cabassous unicinctus. Next base: position 2,065 of record JAQZBX010035221.1, read on the forward strand.
TAAAATATATTTTGTTCAAGATGTTAACAGCTTTTCCCTCCAGGTTTTAGAAATAGGTCTTATAAGAGATGCACATTTATCTTCTAGTCTGTTACTAGTGGGAAAAATAAAAGAGAAATCAGTAAATGTCTTGAGATGAATTAAAATGAGAATATAACATATCAAAACATGGAGATACAGCAAAGGTAGGACTGAGAGGGAAATTTAAAGCTCACAATGCTTACATTAAAAAAGAAGAAAGAGCTAAAATCAAAGCCCTTATGGCATACCCGGAGCATCTAGAAAAAGAGCAGCAAACTAAACCTAAAACAAGCATAAGGAAAGAAATAATAAAGATTAGAGCAGAAATAAATGAAATAGAGAATTTAAAAAACTGTAGAGACGATTAATAAAACCAAAAGTTGGTTCTGTGAAAGGGTAAATAAAATTGACAAGCCTTAGGTAGCTTGACAAAGGAAAAAAAGACTGAAAAGAAATAAAATCATAAATGAGAGGGGCACATTACTAATGACCCCACAAAAATAAAAAGTATTATAAAAGGATATTATCAACAACTGCATGCCAACAAATTAGACAATCTAGATGAAATGTACAAATTCCTAGAAATTCACGAACTACCTACACTGCCTCTAGAAGAGATCTCTACAAACCATTGAATCAGTCATCAAAAACCTGCCAACAAAGGAAAGCCCAGGACCAGATGGCTTTATAGCTCAATTTTACCAAACATTCCAAGAAGAATTAATGCCATTGTAGTCCTGCTAAAACTCTTCCAAAATATTTAACAGGAGGGAAACTACCTAACGCATTCTATGAAACCAACATCACCCTAATACCAAAGCCACTTAAAGATATTACAATAAAAGAAAATTACAGACCAATTTCTCTAATCAATATAAATAAAAATCCTCAACAAAATAGTTGCAAATCAAATATAACAGCACATTAAAGTAATTATACACCATTATCAAGTGGGTTTTATCCCAGTTATGCAAGGATGGTTCAACATAAGAAAATCAATTAATGTTAAGACACTATATTAACAAAACAAAGGGGAAAACATATCATCTCAATTGACACAGAAAATGCATTTGACAAAATCCAGCACCCCTTCTTGAAGAAAACACTTAGAAAAATAGGAGTAGAAGGAAGCTTTCTCAACATGATAAAGTGCATATATGAAAAACCCACAGCTGACTTCATTCTCAACAGTGAAAGACCTGAAATCTTTCTTTCTAAGAATTGGAACAACACAAAGATGCCAACTGTAACCACATTATTCAAAATTCTACTGGAATTTCTAGCCTGAGCATTTAGGCAAGAAAAAGAAATAAAAGGCCTCCAAACTTGAAAGGAAGAAATAAAACATTCATTATTTGCAGATGACATCATCCTGTATGTAGAAAGTCCCCAAAATCCTACAACAAAGCTACTAGAGCTAATAAATGAAGTCAGGAAAGTGGTGAGGTACAAAATCAATATGCAAAATTCAGTAGTGTTTTCTATACATGAGCAAAAAGCAATCTGAGGAGGAAACCAAGAAAAAAAATTAAAATAACAATGGAACAAATAAAATATCTAGGAACAAATTTAACTGAGGATATAAAAGACTTATACATGGAAAACTACCAAACTTTGCTAAAAGAAATTGAAGATCTAAATAAAAGGAAGGTCATTCATACTCATGCTTTGGAACACTAAATACTGTTGAGATCTCAATTCTTCCCAATGCCATACCAGTTACTATTGTTCAGAATTAGACCCTCACATATATGGCAAATGGATTTTTGGCAAGGCTGCCATGTCCACTCAATTGGAATAGAATAGTTTCTTCAACAAATGGTGCTGGAACAACTGGATATCCATATGCAAAGGAATGAATGAGGATATCTCTCACACCATATACAAAAATTAACTCAAAATGGATCAAAGAACCCAAATATGAGAACGAGGATCATAAAACTGCTAAAAGAAAACATAGGAAAGCAACTTCAGGATCTTGAGTTAGGAAATGGTTTCTTAGACTTAACACTCAAAGTACAGTCAACAAAAGAAAAAATACATGAGACCTCATTAAAATAAAAAAAAAATGTGTATCAAAGAATGTTATCACTAAAGTGAAAAAACAGCCTACTCAATGGGAGAAAATATTTGGACACCACATCCCTATTATGGGTTTATATATATAATATGTAAAGAAATCATACAACTCAACAATAAGACAAATAACATAATTTACAAAGGGACAAAATACTTGAATAGACATTTCTCCAAAGGGTATAAACAAAAGGCTAAAAAGCCCATGAAAAGATGCTCAAAATCATTAGCTATTAAGGAAATGCAAATAAAAACCAAAATAAGGCACTGTTTCATACCCTCTAGAATGGCTACTATTAAAATCACATAATTCAAGTGTTGTAGGTGATGAGGAGAAACAGGAACACTCATTCATTGCTCATGAAAATGTAAAATAGTGCAGCCACTATGAAAGACAGAGTAGCAGTGTTGGAGAAGATGCTGAGAGTCAAAGCATAAAGGGTTAAGCATTCAAAAAGCATGCTTGCTGGCAGAGACACATTAGTAAATGTCTCCAAGGACACTGCATACTGCAGATATCAGTGGGAGGAGGCAGAGCGAAATGAACTCACCACACAGATGTTATTGTCTGAGTTCCCTCTGAATTCCCAAGAAAGATTGTGTGGGAACTCACAAACAGGTAGCGCTCTCACGCACCAAGCTGAGATATTAGATAGACTAAGGCATTTAGGGCTAGAAACAATGTTTATACTTATGCCCCTTGGTAGACTGCCAGAGAAGGCAGTGTTCTTGCTGTAGTAAGAGAAACATAGTGGGAGAGCACGGTTAGGGGGGCAGAGAATTTATGCGTTGTTGTAAGCTGAATAAAAGAAAGGGTCACAGTGATCTCGGGGCTTTTTGCCTGAGTGAGCTGCAGCCCTCTGCTTCATATGCATCAACTTGTCTGACTCTTCCTTTGCGCCGCACCCTAACAACAACATAGCAGTTTCTCAGAAAGTTAAATATAGAATTGCCATATGACCTGGCAATCCCTCTACTAAGTAAACCCAAAAAAATTGAAAACAGGGAATTGAAGATATATTTGCATATCAATATTCATAGTGACATTATTCACAATTGCCAAAAGAGGGAAGCAACACAAGTGTCCATCAACTGATGAATGGGTAAAAAAAATGTAGTATATATACAACGGAATATTATTCAGCATTAAAAAGGAATGAAGTTCTGGTACATATGACAACATGGATGCACCTTGAAGACATTATTTTGAGTGAAATTAGCCAGACACAAAAGGACAAATACTACATGATCTCACTGATATGAAACAATTAGAATAAGCAAACTCATAGAATTTCAGTCTACAACATAGGTTTTCTGCTAGATAAAATGCTTTGCTAATGCTTTGCTATATATATATGCATATAGATTAATATGATGACTTAATTTAAGCATAAGAAAGCAATACACAGACATATATTTGTTTATTATATTAAACTTCTGTTAATAATCGGGAGAATATAAAATAAGCAAAGGACTGTCTACAAACAGAGGTCCAACTGCTGCATCATAATCCTTCATGATATAGATAAATATAGATATAGGCTCTCCAAATCGGGGGACACACCAACTTACCTGGCCCATGTCTGGCCAGAGTCGATTGATTGGATGCAATAAATCTACATCAATATCCATATCCATCTATCTATCTATCTATCTATCTATCTATCTATCTATCTATCTATCTATATCTAGTTAGTGAACCTTTGTTAATAATTGAAAGAATACAAAATAAATGAAGGATTGTTTATAAACAGGGGTCCAACTGCTATATGCCAATCCTTCACAATATGCATACATACATTCATAAACTCACCAACCCAGGGGACACACCAACATACCTGGCCCACATCTGGCCAGAGTCCAAATTGGATGCAACATAAATATATATATATGCATATCTAGTTTAATAAGTCTATACTGACAATTAGAGTGAGAAACAAGAATAACATAGTCAATCAAAAGATTAAACCAATATTGAACAGAGTCACAAAATGACAGAAAAATAGAGCAGTCTTAAATACAAATTCACCAACAACTAGCCCTTGGCTGGGAAGTCCCAAATCAGCAGCAGATACCAGAGTCTTGATTGAAAACACCTGTGAATAGCACCCTTTCCCAGGGTTAGACTTCAACTGGCCTGACTAGGGACTGTCCCTTTTATTGTGCTCATAATCAATGAACTCGATACTATAGATGCCAATTTGCGAGTACTGTGTCAATTCCTGAGGAAGTGGCCAGCCTGCTCAAGAAGGAGCACAATGCTCCCTGGGCAATACATTCCAAGGTCTATTCATCAGTCCCTGAGGAAGTGGCCAGCGTTCCCAGGGAGGAACACAACACTCCCCAGAATGCACCCTATCTGTTCTTGTTTGTTACAAAACATACCCTAATGTGCCCACTGTTCTAGCTCTCATCACTCTTCCTAAAATATGAAAAGTGCTGATTAGCAAGGCATTGGTTTGTGGATTAACAAAGTTTCCTGCGTGATGTTTCACTTTTAGGTTTGAACAATACTCACTAAAATTTCCCCAATCCAGTTACCTGGGCCTGGGATGGAAGTAGGGAATGGGGAGTCAATGTTTAATTCATATATAATTTCTATATAGGTTGATTGTAAAATATTGGAAATGGATGTTGGTGATGGTAGCACAACATTGTGAGTACAACTAAGAGCACTAAATTATATATATAAATGTGGTGTTTAAAAGAAGAAACTTTAGGTCATATATATGTTACTAGAGTAAAAATTAAATAATAAAACAGGACTGTACAACACAGTGAACTTGAATTGTAAATTATGGACTATAATTAATAATATAATGTAAATGTTCTATCAAAAATTATAACAAGTATACCACATCATTGCAAGGTGTTGATAACAGGGTGTCATGTGGGAAAAAGTACACTGTCTTGTAAATTATGGACTACAGTTAATGGTACAATTATAATATTCTTTTATAAATTGTAACTATACCACACTAATTAATACAAAGTGTTAATAATGGAGAGAGTGTATGGGAATGCTGTATTTTGTTTTTAAAGTTTGCATGATTTTTCTATAATCCTACAACTCCTCTAATTAAAAAATTAAAAGATTAAAAACCAAGCTTTCAGACTATTTAAAAAAATATACAGAAATGAGATCACTACATTTTAAACCTATGTGATTTGATAAAAGCTATACTCAAAAGAAAATGTAAGGGCATTAAAGTTTTCTTTTTTTTCAAAAAAAGTTGCTATATGCAATGTGGGATCCTGGATTAGATCCTAGAAAAGAAAAAGAATATTAGTGTAAAATCTGAATAAAGTCTGTAATTAATACTTTGGGAACAATATTATTTTTCTTAGTTTTGAAAAATGTATAATGGTAATGTAGCATTGCCAACATTAGGACAAATCGAATGGAGAGTATATAGGAATTCTCTGTAATGCCTTTGCAACTTTTCTGCAAATCTAAAATTATTCCAAAATAAAAATTTCCAAAAAGAAAAAAAAAAGTAGATTGGGCAAGAATTAGTAGGTAGCTAAAAATTAATTGCTTATTTAAAGTTTGTGTTCATGTTGATTCTTCCAGTTCTTAGCAGTGTGTTTATATGAAAATCATTTATCACCATTCAGCTTTGATAGCTTTAAATGCAAAAAGAAATAAACAATAATTACAACCTCAAGGACTAGTGTAGAAGAATAATTAAGAATTTAAATGGAAAAAAAGTTTATATAATATCTGGTGCATTTTTTCTCTATGAAAATAGATAATCCTTGCATACAAACCCCCAATGTGGTTTATTTCACCTTGTTTCACTCAGGGATTTGGTTATAGAAAAACTAGGTTCATCTTCGGTATAACTACACCAGAGGCACAGGTAATAATTGCACACACACAAAAAAATCAAAAAGTTAAAATAATAAAAAAAAGAATCCTTAACTATTTTCTTGTTTACTCAGAATACTGTACTTCTTGATTGTTGGGGCAAAGGATAATAAGTAATTTTGCTTTCAGATTTATTTACTCAAGAACAAACCTAGATTGGTAGCTGAGTGTCTGCTTCCCACATGGGAGGTCCTGGGTTTGATCCCCAGTGCCTCCTAAAAAAAACAAGAAACAACATGCAAACAAATTGAAAAACCAGCTCAGGGGAGGTGATGTGGCTCAGTGATTGAGCACCAACTTCCCACACATGAGGTCCTGGGTTCAATCCCTGGCCCCTTGTACCTAAAAAAAGAAATAAAAAATAAAAAAATTGCCTGGACACACACACAAAATAAGGGGAAGAATTAAGAATTGGACTATCTATTCTCTCAGAATAAGCTAAAATTACTGAGAGACAATGTATACAGCTAATTAAAATTATTTAATCTAGCTTAAGTGAAAGCCTTTAAAATAACCTAACAAGCTGAAACAACTTTGATTCAGAAACCATATGTCTGATTGCATCAGCTTTGAAATTCATTTTTATCTGCTCATTGTTATATTTTCCAATGTTATCCATTTTCCAATGTTATCCATCACTTCTTCTGTGAAAGCCCCCCACTTTTTAAGTTCCCCTGTTCTGACACCAGCATGACTGAAAGCATTGGTTCCACTTTTGCTGGTGTGAATATGGTCGGTCTATCCTGATGAGTCTCACCTCCTACTTCTACATTCTTTTCTCCATCTTTCAAATGCATTCAGGGGAGAGGAGACATAAAGCATTGTCAACTTGTACCTCCCACCTGACAGCTATAATTCTGTTTTATGCCACCTCCGTCTATATATATATGAGACCTAGTTCCAGCTATTCCCTGAATCAAGACAAAGTGGCTTTTGTGTTCTATACCGTAGTGATTCCCATGTTGAATCCCCTGATCTGTAGCCTTAGGAATTAAGGAAGCAAAAAAAGCTTTGTGGGATGTAATTACTAAGAAAAGAATCCCTCCATTTCTGTGATTGTTTGGTTAATTTTCTGAATTCAATAACATCTTTATTTAACTTTCAAAATCTCGTTCAAGCATACAGGTTCATTGCAATATTTCTGAGGTAAACACATTCTGTTAATACTCAGGTATCTGTTTTCAATTAGTGATAAGGTATATTACCAGACTAATACATGATCAAGGGACTTTCATCTTAAAAATTATTCTATATCTTCCCAGGTCCTTCAAAAATTAGGGATTTTTAAAATCAAAATCTTGGCTGCTAAAATAAGATTAAATGGAGACTAAAGTTTCCATGTCACATGAAATTAATCATATAGAAGACTTTAGACAAACTGCTCATATTTTTCCTTATATATTCCTTTCTAACTTTTGTAAGATTTGTAAGATGATGTTATATATCATATATATCAGAAATGCTTTACAGTGATATAGAATTTTCCTTTTTAAATTATTGATACAACTTCTAGAAGTGTTGCTTAAATGAAATTTCAGGACTATGGTCGTAATTCACCTATTTCAATTCTAAACTCCTCACCCTTTTTTTTTTGTCTTTCCCCAAAAATGCACACACATACAATCATTAATGAATAAATGTGAGTTTATGCAAAAATAGGCTACCAAGAAAATTGCTGCCTTTTTAGAATATAATATTACAATACTCCTTCTATTGCTTCCCTTCTCCTCCAAACTTTCCATCACTTTCTCAACTTTCTCTCTTTCTGACACTCTCTCACATGCACACACAACCAGCTGCACACATATACAGAACCAACAAAAACACATTCAGCTGCTGCAAAGAATTCAATTGTTTTATGGTTCCAAAGGTGTTAGATCAATGTTCAATGGGAGAATATGTTGCATATTTTTATACACATGATTTTGTTCCTCATAGAATTCTATCAATTGCCAATAAAGAACAATTGAAATCCATCTCATTATTATTTCAAAACATTATTTATATATAGTTATAGAAGTCTAACATACATTGTGTTTTAATAGAATATATATGGCCAAAATGGTGTACCATTAAATAATAAAATTTGCTTTTCAGTGTTAAACATAGACATAGAAATAAAGCTTTGTAAAAGAAATTCAGTTATTCTGAGATTTAGGGTTTTAGAATTTTCATATGTTAGCCATGTTTTTTGTTCTCTAATTCAGCTCTCCTAGGACTAATTAACATCATTTACAACATCTAGAACTATTGACACCATTGGAAGCTGTTACCAATTAGAGATGTTTTTTCCTTTATATTTCATCAAATGTGTGTGGTTTTATGTAAATCTTGATGGTTACTCTAACTAATAGTCACTTGTAATAAAGTATTTTTTTCTTTTAGTTGATTTTTTCTTTTTTTTAAAAAAGATACTTAGATTACATAAATGTTACACAAAAAATATAGGGATTCCCATATGTCCCACCTCCCATACCTCACACAACCTCCCACATAAACATCCTTCATTAGTGTGGCACATTAATTGCAATTGATAAACACATCCTGGGGCTTTGCCATTAAGCATGGAAAATAGTTCACATTGTAGACCACACTCTCTCCCACACAGTTCTGCATCTTATATTATGACATAAAATGACCTATGTCTGTCATTGCAATGTCACTCAGGACAATTCCCAAGTCCTGAAAAAGCCCCTGTATTATAACAGCTTTTCCCTCTCCCTGCCACCAGAGCCTCCAGTGGACACTGGCTCCACCTCAATGTTGTAATTTCTACCATTGCTTGAATCAAAATATGTCTATAGTAGAATATCAGTAAGTACACTCTAGACCATAGCTCTTCCCCACATCTTAAGGAGTCTAAGATGGTGATGTCCACTCTACCTCCAATTGAGAGGGGGCTTATATTCCATGGGGTAGATGGATGGGATTATTCTGCCTGCAGCTGCAGACTCTCTCCATTCCTGGGGTGGCTGTTGTCCATCATCATCTCCCTGCCAGTTGTCCTGGGGAGTCCAATGCGCTGTAGAGTAGGAGTTGCTGATCCACTGAGGTTCCGGCCCAGCTGGCACATGGACAGCCCAAAGACTCATGTCTCTGGATATACACCTACAAACTTCAGCACCAAGTATAGGTTTGAAAAGAAGGGACAGATGAGCCATATGCATGGAAGACAGAGTTGAGTCCAACTCTGTCACTCTCAGGAGCACAAACTCCAAAGTAGGGTCCACTAGTAAGGCACCAAAGTCCAGAGCTAACCACTCTGACATAGGACCTGGGTGTCTCCAGGGCCCTTAGAAGCCCCACTGTTTGGGGTGATATCCACTTTGGAAGTCTATGAGATCCTACTGAGATGTACATAAGCATTACCTCTGGGATGACCTCCCGACTGATTTTGAAGTCTCTTAACCATATAAACTCATTTGTCTTTACATTTCCCCCCTTTTTTCAAGTTTTTTTTTCCAGTTGCATTGCCAGTTGCCACTTGATAGCAATCCCTCAGTGCCAGGGAGTCTCATCCAAGGGAGTCACGTCCCACACTGGGAGGAATGTAATGCATTCATATGCTGAGTTTGGCTTAGAGAGAGGCCACTTTTGAGCAACAAGGTGGCTCTCAGGAGGCAACCCTTAGGCACCCCACAACAGTAGGCTAAGTTTCAATTTCAAGAGCAAAGACCTATAAGGTTATTCATCAATATCAAGGGCCCAACAGTGGATCATCCTCCCTCGCTAGTCTCTGCTCCTGCACTTGGGGGCCTGTTGCTGCTCCGTTAGAAAATGTGGCAGAGCTCTCCAGGATGGGAATTCAGTATTTTCTCATTTATTGAATGACTCTCCAACCGCTATGACAATGCCCTGTGAACATTTGAACATTTTTATATACCTTATATTTATGCTTAGGTGAACTTCCTCCCATGCAACCCCCATCCCTGACACCCCACACCAATGTTCCTCCCCTGCCCCAGCTGCAACCCTTCTGTGGTCCAAAGCTTCTTCAAAGATGAAGCCATTACAATAGCTGAATGCAATTAATAGGAAAATGAAATAATAATAAGTTTAAATGTAAGAGATTAAAATACATAAAAATTTTTAAAAAAACTAAAAATGAAATAAAATTAAAAGATTGGGATATTAAAAAATGAATAATATTTTAAAAGGTTATTTTGACTTTGTGCCTTTCATCACTGCAATATCTGGTATCCAGTCTGTACCATGGCACCTTCCCCATCTCATTCCCCAGTGCCTCACTATTTTTCATTTTGTTCTCAAAGAAGTTTTAGGTAACAGTAAAGTCACTTACAGAATACAGGAGATTCATATACTCAACATCCTCCCCCTTTCCTCCCCCCCCATATTATTACTTTTTCATATGTGGATGGTAGCATTGTTACAACTGATATACAAATAGTGAAACATAGCTACTAAACAATGTCAATGGTTTACACTATGGTTTACATTTTAGACCATACACTTATAAATTTTGATGATATTTACCATGTCTTGTGTCCATCACTGTATGGTAATGAAGAACATTTCCACTAACCACTAAGTACCCCCTGATTGATCTATTCTATTCCTCCCTCTCCATCCTCCTAGGGCCCATGTAAACACCCTGGCTTGACTCATTGGATAACAAGATTCATAGTTACATACAGCAAGAGGTCTTGACAGACTGGTTTGTCCTCCCCTATTAGGAACCGCCCTTGCTCTTGAGAGACTCAGGCCTCTCTATTTCTGAACAAATCCGTCCTAACAAGGATGGGAATCCATCTCCTTCCAGCTCATTATGTGGGTATCCACCCACTGATACACCATATTATGACAGAATGAACACTCATCTACCTAGAAGCCTGCTCCAGGTGTGCCCTGTCCCAAATGCCCCACCCCAGCCAACACCCTAAACCAGTGACCCTTTCTTGTCATATTGCCATAAGAGCATTCCCACTTTTGTACTTTCAACCTCATACCCACAAATCCACAGTGTTCACCTCCTCCCTCTCCCAACCTTCCCCCCAGTATCCTGGACCTTCTAACCCTCCCTTCCCAATCTATCCACCTGTCAACACTGCACCACCAAACCCAGTAATATCCCTACCTCCTGTCCTATCCCTTCAATACACAAGTACACTTTATCACTTTACCATAGATTATGTTCGTATGGGTGATGGCTCACAACTCTCTCTTCTCTTTCTATTATTTGTAAACCTATCTTCCAGACAATAGCTCTCTGAGTCTGCTCAATTTCCTTAATTCATATAAGTGACGTCATGTATTGTTCATCCTTCAATGCCTGGCTTGCTTCACTCAACATAAGGGCTTGAAGATTCATCCATGTTATCCCGTGTGTTAGCACTTTATTCCTTCTTACAGCTGTGTAATATTCCATTGTATGTATGTACCACATTTGGTTTATCCACTCATCTGTTGATGGGCATCTGGGTTGATTCAAACTTTTGACAATAGTGAACAATGCCGCTATGAAAATTGGTGTGCATATATCTGTTCGTGTCTTTGCTTTCAATTCTTCTGGGTATATAGCCAGCAGTGGAATCACTGGACCATATATGGATGTTCTATAGTTAGCTTTTTGAGGAACCACCAAACAATCCTCCACAGTGGCTGGACCATTCTTCAATCCCACCATCAGTGGATGAGTGTTTCCATTCCTCTGCATCCTCTCCAACACTTAGAGTCCACTCTTTTTTTAATAGCCACCATTCTAATGGGTGTAAAATGGTATCTCATTGTGGTTTTGATTTGCATTTCCCTAATAGCTAGTGATGTTGACCCTCTTTTCACATGCTTTTTAGCCATTTGTTTTTCTTCCTTGAAGAAGTGTCATTTCAGGTCACTTGCCCATTTTTAAAATGGGTTGTTTGGCTTTTTATTTTCAAGCTGTAATATTTCTTTATATATTCAGGATATTCGGCTCCTATCAGATGTATGGTTGCCAAATAATTTCTCCCATTGGGTAGGCTGCCTTTTCACTTTCTTGATAATGTCCTTTGATGTGCAGAAGTTTATAATTTTGAGGAGATCCCATTTATCTATTTTTTCTTTTGTTGCTCATGCTTTGGGTGTGATGTTCATGAAACCATTTCCTATTACAAGGTCTTGTAGATGCTTCCCTACATTATCTTCCAAGGTCTTTATGGTCTTGGCTCTTATATTTGGATCATTGATCCAATTTGAGTTGATTTTTGTATGAAGTGTGAGATGGTGTTCCTCTCTCATTCTTTTGGTTCTGGATATCAAATTCTCCAAGCACCATTTGTTGAAGAGGCCATTCTCTCCCAACTGTGTGTGCTTGGTGGCCTTGTTGAATATCAGATGACTGTATATGCAAGGATCTATATCAGAACTCTCAATTTGGTTCCATTGGTCAGCATGTTTATCCTTGTGCCAATACCATGCACTTTTGACCACTGTAGCTTTGTAATATATTTTAAAGACAGGTAGTGTGATACCTCCAACTTCATTTTCCTTTTTCAATATGTCTTTGGCAATTTGGGGCCTCTTATCCTTCCAAATAAATATTGTAGTCAGTTTTTTCAATTCATTAAAAAATTTAGTGTTGATTTTTATTGGGATTGCATTTAAATTTGTAAATTAGTATGGGTAGGATAGACATGTTGATGATGTTTAGTCTTCCTATCCATGAACAGGGAATATTCTTCCATTTATTTAAACCTTCTTTGATTTCCTTGAACAGTGTTATGTAGTTTTCTATATGTAAGTCCTTTACATCTTTAGTTAAATTTATTCCTAGGTATTTGATACTTTAAGGTACTATTGCAAATGGTAGTTTTTTCTTGATTTCCTCCTCAGATTGCTCCTTATTGGAGTACAGAAATGTTATGATTTTTGAGCATTGATCTTATAGCCTGCGAGTTTACTGAACTCCTTTATAAGTTCTAGAAGCTTTGTTGTAGATTTCTCAGGCTTTCTAGGTATAGGATCATGTCGTTTGCAAATAGTGAAATTTTTCCTCCTTTCTTTCCTATTTGAATGCATTTTCTACCTTTTTCTTGCCTCAGCACTTGAGCAAGTACTTCTAAGACAATGTTAAATAAGAGTGGTGATAGTGGGCATCCTTGTCTTGTTCCCAATCTTAGAGGGAAAGCTTTTAGAATTTCACCACTGAAGATGATGTTAGCTGTGTGTTTCTCATATATAACCTTTATCATGTTAAGAAAGTTTCCTTCAATTCCTATTTTTTGCAGTGTTTTTATCAGGAAAGCATGCTGTATTTTGTCCAATGCTTTTTCTGCATCTGTAGAGATGAGCATGTGATTTTTTCTTTCTATTTGTTTATGTGATGTATTACTTTGATTGATTTTCTTATGTTGAACCATCCCTGCATACCTGGGATGAAACCTACTTGGTCATGATATATTGTTGAATACAATTAGCTAGTATTTTGTTATGGGTTTTAGCATCTAGGTTCATTAGAGTGATTGGTCTGTAATTTTCCTTTCTTCAATAAAAAGATGCAGGCTGATAGAATGGATTAAAAAAACATGAGCCATCCATATTCTGGTTACAATAAACTCACCTCAGACCCAGGGATACAAACAGGCTGAAAGTGAAAGGTTGGAAAAATATACTCCACATGAATTCTAACCAGAAAAGAGCAAGGGTAGCTATACTAATATCAGACAAAACAGATTTTAAATGCAAAAATTTATAAGAGATAGAGAAGGCCATTATATATTAATAAAAGAGACAATCCACCAGGAAGATATAACAGTCATAAATATCTATGCACCCAACCAGGGTGCCCCAAAATATATGAGACAAACTCTGGCAAAACTGAAGGGAAAAATAAACAATTCTACAATAATCATTGGAGACTTCAACACCCCACTCACATCATTAGATAGAACAACTGGATAGAAGATCAACAAGGAAACAGAGAACTTGAACAATATGATGAAGATGTTAGACCTAACAGACATATACAGAACACTGCATCCAATCTCAGCAGGTTATACATTCTTCTCAAGTGCCCATGGATCTTTCTCCAGGATAGGCCACATGTTAGGTGACAATAAAGCTGTCAATAAATATAAAAAGATTGGAATTATACAAAGCACCTACTCAGATCATATTGGAATGAAACTAGAAATCAATAATAGACAGGAAAAAATTAAATTCACAAATGGGTGGAGACTGAACAACAACACACTCCTAAATAATCGGTGCGTCAAAGAAGAAATTGCAAGTGAAATCAGTAAATATATTGAAACAAGTGAAAATGAGAAGACAATGTATCAAAACTTATGGGATATAGTGAAGGCAGACTTGAGAAGGAAATTTATAGCCCTAAATGCCTATATTAAAAAATAAGAAAAAGCTAAACTCAAAAATTTAACTGAACAACTAAAGAAACTAGTAAAAGAACAGCAAACCAATCCCAAAGCAAGCAGAGGAAAGAAATAACAAAGATTAGAGGAGAAATAAGTGAAAATGAGGACAGAAAAGCAATAGTGATAATCAACAAAACCAAAATCTGGTTCTTTGTGAAGATCAATAAAATTGACAAACCCCTAGCTAGACTAACAAAGAAAAAAAGAGAGAAGAAGCAAATAAATAGAATCAGAAATGAAAGGGGGGAAATTACAAATGACCTCACAGAAATACAAAGAATCATAAGAGGATATTATGAGAAACTATATGCCAACAAATTAGACACCTAGATGAAATGAACAAATTTCTAGAAATGCACAACCAACCTACACTGATGCTACAAGAAATAAAAGAACTTAACAAACCAATCACATTTAAGGAGATTGAATCCATCATCAAAAATCTCCCAGCAAAGAAAGGTACAGGACCAGATGGCTTCACAGGTGAATTCTACCAAACATTTCAAAAAGAATTAACACCAATCCTGTTTAAACTCTTCCAAAAAATTGAAGAGGAGGGAAAATTACCCAACACATTAAAGGGAAAAAAACACATAATCATCTCAATAGATGCAGAAAATGCATTCAACAAAATCCAGCATCCTGTTTTGATAAAAACACTTGAAAAGATAGGAATAAAAGGAAAATTCCTCAATATGATAAAAGGCATATATGAAAAACCCACAGCCAACATCATACTCAATGGGGAAAAGTTGAAAGCCTTCCCTCTAAGATCGGGAACAAGACAAGGATGCCCACTGTCACCATTGTTATTCAACATTGTACTAGAAGTTCTAGCTAGGGCAATTAGACAAGAAAAAAAAAAAATTAAAGGCATCCAAATAGGAAAAGAGGAAGTAAAACTCTCACTGTTTGCAGATGACATGATCCTGTACATAGAAAATCCTGAAGTATCTATGACAAAGCTACTAGAACTAATAAATGAATTCTGCAAAGTGGCAGGATACAGGATCAACATGCAAAAAATCAGTAATATTTTTGTACACTAGTACTGAACAACCTGAGGAGGAAATCAGAGGGAAAATTCCATTTTCAATAGCAACAAAAAGACTCAAATACCTAGGAGTTAATTTAACCAAATAAGTACAAGACCTATATGCAGAAAACTACAAAACAATGCTAAAAGAAATTTAAAAAGACCTAAACAAATGGAAAGACATTCTGCATTCATGGATTGGAAGAATATATATCACGAAGATGTCAATCTTGCCCAAACTGATTTACAGATTCAATGCAATACTAATCAAAATCCCAACAGCTTACTTTACAGAATTAGAGAAGGCAATTACCAAATTCATCTGGAAGGGTAAGTGCACCCAAATAGCCAAAAGCATTCTAAAAAAGAAGAGCAATGTGGGAAGAATTACACTGCCTGATCTTGAAACATATTACAAAGCTACAGTGGTCAAAACAGCATGGTACTGATGTAGAGATAGACACATTGATCAATGGAATAGAATTGAGAACCCAGAAATAAACCCTCACGTATACAGTCAACTGGTTTTTGACAAACCTACCAAGTCCACGCTAATGGGAAAAAACAGTCTCTTCAACAAATGGTGTTGGGAGAACTGGATATCTATAAGCAAAAGAATGAAAGAGGACCCCTATCTCACTCCCTATACAAGAATCAACTCAAAATGGATCAAAGATCTAAATATAAAAGCCAGGATCATAAAACTACTACAAGAAAATGTAGGGAAACATCTTCAAGACCTTGTAGTAGGTGGAGGTTTCTTGGACCTTCCACCCAAAGCACGTGCAACAAAAGAAAAAATAGATAAATGGGACCTCCTCAAAATTAAACACTTTTGCACCTCACAGGACTTTGTCAAAAGGGTGAAAAGGCAGCCAACTCAATGGGAAAAATATTTGGAAATCACATATCTGATAAGGGTTTAATTAATATCCAGGATATATAAAGAGATGTTACACTCAACAATAAAAAGACAAATGACCCAATTAAAAAATGGGGAAAAGACTTGAATAGGCATTTCTCCAAAGAAGAAATACAAATGGCAAAAAAACACATGAAGAAATGCTCAACATCACTCATGATTAGGGAAATGCAAATCAAAACCACAATGAGATATCATTTCACACCTATCAGAATGGCCACTATTAAAAAGACAGAGAACTACAAGTGTTGGAGAGGATGTGGAGAGATAGGAACACTTCTTCACTGTTGGTGGGACTGCAGAATGGTACAGCCACTATGGAGGACTGTTTGGCAGTTCCTAAAGAAGTTGAATATAGACTTGCCACATGACCCGGCAATACCACTACTGGGAATATACCCAGAAAAACTGAGAGCAGTGACATGAACAGACATCTGCTACCGATGTTCATAGCAACGTTATTCACCATTGCCAAAATTTGGAAACAACCCAAGTGTCCATCAACAGATGAATGGATAAACAAACTGTGGTCTATTCACACAATGGAATATTATGCAGCTGTAAGAAGAAATGAAGTTGTAAAACATATGACAACATGGATGAACCTGGAGGACATTATGTTGAGTGAAGCAAGCCAGACACAAAAGGACAAATACTGTATGAATGCATTATTATGAACCAAATATATTGTGTAACATATACATTAAAAAAAAAAAAAGAAAAAAAATTTTTCCCTTTCTTGTGGAATCTTTGTTTGGCTTTGGTATTAGGGTAATGTTGGCATCATAGAATGAGTTAGGCAATGTTCCTTCTACTTATATTTTTTGGAAAAGCTTAAGCAGGATTGGTGTTAGTTCTTTCCAGAATGTTTGGTAGAATTCACCTGTGAAGCCATCTGGTCCCGGGGTCTTCTAAGTTGTGAGGTTTTTGATGACTGAGTCTATCTCTTTACTTGTAATTGGACTGTTGGGTTCAATTTCTTCTTTCATCAATGTAGGCTGTTTGTGAGTTTCTGAATTTGTCCATTTCCTCTAAATTATCATTCTTGTTGGCATATAATTATTCAAAGTATTCTCTTATGATGCTCTTTATTTCTCTGGGTTCAGTGGTGATATCCCCTTCCTCATTTCTTATTTTGTGTATTTGCATCTGCTCTCTCTTTTTCTTTGTTAGTCTGGTTAAGGGTTTGTCAATTTTACTGATCTTCTCAAAGAACCAGCTTTTGGTTTTGTTTATTTTTTCTAGTGCTTTCTTATTTTCTATTTCATTTAGTTCTGCTCTAATCTTTTTTATTCCTTTCTTTCTACTTCTTTGGGATTAGTTTGTTGCTTTTTTTCCAATTCCATCAGGTGTGCACTTAGATCTTCAATTTTAGCTCTTTCTTCTTTTATAATATATGCATTTATGGCTATGAATTTCCCTCTCAGTACAAATTTGGCTGCATCCCATAGGTTTTGATATGTTGTGTTCTCATTTTCATTAGTTTCAAGGTAGTTACTGATTTCTTTTGAGATTTCCTCCTTGACCCACTGTTTGACTGAGCTTGTTGTTTAACTTCCATATCTTTGTGCCCAATGTGTTTCTCTGGCCCTTAGTGATTTCTAATTTCATTCCATTGTGGTCAGAGAAATTACTTTGTATAATCTTAATCTTTTTTAATCCATTGAGAGTTGTTCTGTGGCCTATCATGTGGTCTATCTTGGAGTATGATCCTTGTGCACTTGAGAAGAATGTATATCCCACTTATTTAGGTGTAATGTTCTGTATGTATCTATTAGGTCCAGATCCTCTAATGTATTATTCAATATCTTTGTTTCTTTATTGATTCTGTGTCAAGATGTTCTGTCTAATGGTGATAATGGTGTATTAAAGTCCCCCAATATAATTGTAGAGGAATTTAAGTCTCCACTTAGTCTTTTCAATATTTGCCTTATGTATTTTGAGGTGCCCTGATTAAGTGCATAAATGTTTATGCTTTTTCTTTCTTCTTGAAAGATTACCCCTTTTTACTAATATATAGTGTTTTCTTTGTCTCTTTCAATAGTTTTGTATTTAAAGTCTATTTTGTCTGATATTAGTATAGCTACTCCTGCTCTTTTTTGGTCTTTGTTTGCTTGTAAAATTTTTTCCAGCCATGCACTTTCATCCTCCTTGAATCCCTGAATCTAAGATGGGTTTCTTACAGGCAGCATATAGATGGGTCATGTTTTCTTATCCATTCTGCCAATCTGTGTCTCTTGACTGGTGAGTTTAATCCATTAACTTTCAGTGTTATTACTCTCAAGGAATTTCTACATCAGCCACAGTTTCTTTGGATTTATATATGTCATATGTTTTATTTTTCTGTCTTTATTTTTTTTTTCAGGGGAGAGAGTGAATGCAGTCCCCCACTACCACAAATTATGCAGTTGAGTTTCCTGCATTTGGGGAAATCACAAGGGTCAGCATATCCGGAGTGCAATGGATAATCCTTGCTCTGAGAAAACCACCTTCATGATCATGGTATCTCCCCTGCCAGGTAAGTATCTTCTTTTTGTCTTTTTAGTTGTTCTTACACTCTCCTCCAACTCTATTTCTCCTGTTTTTTCCTTTCAACCTCTAGTTCTTCCATTAATATTTCTTGAAGGGCAGGTTTCTTATTCTTAATTTCTGTTTATCTGTGAATATTTTGAACTCTCCATCATTTTTGAATGCCAGCTTAGCTGGATAGAGAATTCATGCCTGGAAGTTTCTTCCTTTGAGTGCCTTGAGTATATCATACCACTGTCTTCTTGCCTCCATGGTTTCAGATGAGAAATCAGCACTTAATCTTATTGAGGTTCCCTTGTATGTGATGGTTCTCTTTTCTCATGCTGCCTTAAGTATTTTCTCTTTGTCTTAAGCATTGGACATTTTGACAAGTATATGTCTTGGAGTATGCCTGTTAAGATTTATACTGTTTAGGGTGTGCTGTGCCTCCTGTACATGTACATCCATCTCTCTCCATAGGGTTGGGGAATTTTCAGCCATTAATTCCTTCAACACTCCTTCTGTTCCCTTTCCCTTCTCTTCTCCCTCTGGGTTGCCTATAATGTGCATGTTTATGCATTTTGTGTTGTTGTTTAAATCCCCAAGTCCCTGCTGGATTTTTTCTATCTTTTTGTTCTACTATCTGTTTAATTTCAGATTATTGTCTTCCACATCATTAATTCTTTCTTCTGCCTGTTCAAATCTGCTGTTATGTGATTCCAGTGTTGTTGTTTTTTTATTTCTTCAATTCCTGCCATTCATTACCATCATATCCATTATCCTTTTATGTATGTTTATAATTTCTTCCGTATGTTGTCCCAGTGTCTTCTTAATATCCTTAAACTCTTCCTTCACTTCATTAAGTTGGTCCATGATATTTGTTTGGACAGCTCTGATAAGTTGTTTGATGTTCTGCATGTCTTCCTGTTTTTAGCTTGCTCATTGGACTGCTCCATGTCTTCCTGTTTCTTCATACAGTTTGTACTTTTTTATTGTCCTCTGGTCATCATTTATCTTGATGTGTTTATTTTGTTTATTAGCTTGTCTCTCTGTTCTAAAGTTTTGTTTAGCTCCTGGTGTTACGTGTGTGATGAGTTTTCTCTTTGAAGCTCTGTTCTTCTTGTTCTATTTCATTGCTGTTTTCTATGTTCCCTTGAAGGAAAAAGATTAGGGCCAGAAATTGAAAGAGATAAAAAAAAAGGGGGGGGGATAATAGTAATAATAATAAAAGTTAGAAGAAGGGACATATAAGACTTAGTAAAATGAATATTTAACTCATGTTAGCAGTGTAGAGTAAAAAGGAATAAAAAAGTGGAGTACCTACAATGAAATGGGAAATGAACAGAGAAAAATATTTGAATGATTTAAAAGGCCAGAATGATGAGGACAGAGAGAAAGAGAAAAGAAAAGACAGAGAGAAAAAGTTAATAAAAAAAATAAAACAGAGTAGACAAGATAGAAATCAAAATCAGTAAAGTTGAGGACTAATAAAAAAAGGTTGATTGTAAGAACCACAACAGAAAACAGAAGACAGAGAGTTGAAGGAAGGAAAAGAGATAGCATTGGTAGACAAAGTCAGTATACATAGAAAATGGGAAATCAAGGAAGAAGAAATGTAGCAAAGAAGAAACAAGCTAGCGTCACCTAATTTTAAAAAAAGGGAGGGGAGAAAGAGGAAAGAAAAACTAGAAACAAAACAAACAAACAACAACAACAAAAAAAAAACAAACACACAAGCAAGCAATCAAACAAAGCTAAGATAGAACAGCGTTCCTTCTTCGGCCCTTGTGGAGGCTCTCAGACTGCCTGTGTTCATCAATCAATTACCCTGCAGGGTTCTCTCTGCAGGTTTTGAGGCAGGTTTTACTGAATAAACTAAATAAAAAAATTTTTAAGTAACCTTTTTTTTTTTTTTGGAAAAATAAGGGGCCTAAAAGAAGCTAATACAAAAACTATGTCTAGGTTTTCCCTGAGCAAGGCAAAAATTTCTCCACTGAGCTACCCTTCTAATTGTGTCAGCTCTTCAGAAAGCTATTCAGTCACTTTCCCATGGGCAGGTTTTACTCTCTTATGGCAGCCAGGTTCAGCAGGCTGTATAAGCAGATCCCCCCTTCCCTCTCCTGGTCAGGTTGAGTTCCCTTTTGAAATTCAAATGGGACCCTGATGACTGTGTTCTCTGCACCACACCAAAATGATTTTCAAGCCTCTTCTAGACCACCCCCTCCTTCCAGGGGACCCCAAATAGGCTCTTGGAAACGTATTAAGTGCTTCCCACTGCCTGACTCCCTTAGGGGAGTTGAAATTCTGATAGTCCTCAGTGCAGAACTATTAAATTGGCTGACTCTGCCCTCTCTCAACCCAAGCCTCTCTGTCCCAGGGTGTTAGGTAAATTAGGCTTTATCAGCAGATTCACCTCTCCCCTCAGCCTGGTGCCACTTCGAGCCAGCTGGTGTGCTCCTCAAAGCTCTAAGGGGGTACAGGCAACCAAACCCATGTAAAGGAAACTCCCTTTTCACCCTATGCCAGAACCTTGTCACTCTCAGAGAATGCACCTTCTCACTGGGAGTCAGGGCTCACCCTGTTCCTCTGCCCTGAGGGTGAGCCTTAGCTGTCCATGTTTTCCAGGAATGGAGCTAAAAACTCATGGTTTCATCTTGAGAAATTTATCTCCCTGTCCAGATTCCTCCAGATCAATGCCCAAAAGGCTCCTGCTCCATGGGCTCTAAGAAGAGCTCACTTGGGCAGGATCCTGACCCCAATCAGCTGTCTTTTTTGAGGCAGATGGTGAGCATCCACTTAAATCAATGTCATCTTGCCTTCCTCCCTGTAATAAAGTATTTTTAAACATCACATTTTCTTGCTTATTATTCAATGCAAATCTATGTAAAATTTTCCAAATATATATATTTTCTTATTTTCTTTAACTCAAAATAAATTTGACTCTTAAAATAATAAGAAACTGATAATTTTTATAGAACATGTGTTTTTTCCATCTTTTTTCTTAGCATTTGACAATATTTAATAATTCTTTTAGGAAATGAAATATTATTTTTGTCTATTTTTATACTTTTTATTTTTTAATTTTCTTTATTTTCCCATCATTTTTCACTTGAGTATTTGATATCACTCTTTTTCCAGAATATATACAGGTATCAGTCAATGTTTTGCCTTTACTCAGTGGCTTTTAAGCAATTAATTTATCAAAATTAATATGGTGACTTTGAATCATGTGCAACTAGGCTTAGTTAGGTTCAATATCTTCATCAGTGTTTGGGTGAAGTTAAATAGAGTTTTGTTTACAAAATCATTGAATATCACAAGCTTGGAAAGTAAGCAAAGAAGGTGGAGGGAATGATGGAATCAAGACTGAAGAATCACCTAGATCCAAGTAATAAACTAAAAATAATAAGATGATACAATTTAGAGAAGAAGTGCTGCATTAAGGCTGAAAAGAAAAGTATACACATGGTTCAATATTAATATGTAAAAATAATATTGGATTTACTTTGCTAAATGTCAACTAACATGCACAAAATAATTATCACATTAGGATAAGACATGCATTATATAAACAGTAAAAAAGATAAGGCTAGGTCTTAGGTAAACTGAAGAAATAATCTCTCTGCCTTCACACTGATCTGATAAAATAATAACAGTATGTTAATTTAGAATTAAAGTGCTTTGGAGAACAAATACAAACAATATTATGTAAAGACAATAGTACTCAAAATGGTTGGTGTCTGGAAAAAAATCAAATGTTACGTAGAGTTGAGTTGTGAATATTTCATCTGTAGAATAGAATGC